>VZTL01010973.1:0-55461 GCA_013400535.1 Scopus umbretta
AGCAATCACACCACATCTATGCAGGTGAGTGGAAAGAACAAAGAAACAGATTAGATCACAGTTCCATTACAAAGACACATTATGAAACCTAGCTTTTTTTCTCCCCTTTTTCCCCTTTTCTCCCCTTTCTCCCCTTCCTCTGAAGCAGGAAAAAAAGTCCCAGGGACCTCACTAACGTCAGACCTATTCAAAGCCTGCACTCTGAGCAGCCATTTGAGTATGGAATATGCAACAACTGATCTCACAGTGTGTGCTAAAAACATTTTCATCACCATAATCTCTCAAATCCACTTAGATTTCTGAAGAAGACTTTTCCAAGGTCTGACAGTATGGTTGATACACTAATCCATAATCTGTAGCAGTCTAGGTATCACAGAATAGCTGACTATAAGTGAGCTTTGGCTTGCATAACATGACGGTCCAATGTGACCCTCAACTATGCTTCATTCCAAAACACACACCATCTGGGCACGCACACATCAGGCTTTGAATGTCATGCCAATATGGTGAACTACCACTGAGTGGATTGCTTTGCACTATCTTAAAATGTTCAGAAATGTAAAAATTTGACAGTTTTATTATGAATATATCATTCTGCAGAGGCAAGCATGTGTAGGTGCTCTCCTCAAAAAAATTTAGGGGACTATAACAAAGCAATGCATTCAAATTAGTATTCCTTGAATCTAAAATGAATTTGTTACACTTGCTGGATTGTGGAAAGGCATCTTTCGTGGGTAGTTCTGCTGCAGTGAAAATGTTACAAATGTGAAATAGGAACCTCCAACTTTGTTTAAAAGAAAAAATATGAGCCTGAGGCATAAATATAGTAGAGAAAAAAATAAAGTTAAAGAGAATGATAGTTTAAAGCATGAAATCCCAGTATTTGTCATCTCAATTGGTTTACTGATACAGAAAAGAGGGGCTGTTGATCAGAAATCGGCTAAAGCCATGAGCAAGCTGAGTTGAGATAATTTCATTCTTTCCTAGGATTTTATTTTCTCCTGCAGCTTTGGAAGCAGTTATGTTTTTTCATCTTTATATGCATCTTGCAGATGTAAATATGTGGTGGGTTAGCCTTGGCTAACAATCAAACTCCCATTGGGACAGGAAGAGAAAATAAGAAAAAACAGGAATGAGAAAACTCATGAGTGAAGATAAAGACAGGGACGTTTCTTACCAATTACTGTCACAGGCAAAACAGACTTAGTTGCCAAAAATTAATTTACTGCCAATCTATTTTATAGATTTGGACAGTGAGAAACAAAAACCAAAATGTTAAAACAACCCCTTTCCTCCCCCCTTACCCAAGCTCAACTTCACTCCTTTGGACTCCTCTACTCCACCCAGCGGCATAGGGGATGGGGAAGGGGGCCTTACCGTCAGTACATAGCAGGAGGCCTAGCCTCTCCTTCCTCCTCACTCTTTTCCCCTGCTCTGGCATGGTGTCCTCCTCAGGCTGCCCTGTGGATATCTGCTCCACTCTGGAGCTCCTCCCCCCGGCCACTCCTGCAGCCCACCAACACCTTGACATCTATACACAATACAAAGTATCAAGGACATGGAGAATGCTTTTTAAAGAAACCAAGACAAAGTGGAGGGTAACTGAGGGGTGAACAGAAGGGTAGCTCTTTGGTGAACAGAGGTTACCTGAAAATTGTTCTGGACATTTGTAAAATCAGCCCTCTGACTGTCCCAGATGTGAGCAATACCTTGTCAATCAGCTCTGCATTTCCCAGAAGTTGACTACATTGCTCATGGCTCTGCTTCAAGTTGTCAGGAACAAAAAAAAAAAAAAAAAAAAAAAAAAAAAAAAAAAAAAAAATTGGGGTGCTTTGGTACCCATTTAGCCATATTTAACCAGTTTAATACTGGGAAGGGGCTCTACATCCCTCACTGGTGCAAGCATTGCTGCAGATATGAAGAGTCACTGTGTCTGTGGTGATGTCATAGCTGGCAGTGCTGAGCAGTGTGGCTCTGAAATAATGGAAGCATCTACTTCTGCTCTGGTTGGAAAACTATATCACTGTTTATACCAATTGCCTTCCATTCTGTTGCTTTTCTGCTAAAAAACTACATAGGCAGGATGTGCCTTGTGACTGCTGGTTGTGCTTGGTCAATGGCTGCAGGCCTTGGCACCACCACGTGGTCTTGGTGACAGGTGATTACTTCAGTGCCACACAGCTGAGTGTTACTTTTAGTTATCTTGCTCTTGGAGTGGGAGCTACAACCCCAAGTCAGCAGCCTAACACCAAGTCAGAGGCTGTAAATAGGAGAGCCACAAAGCATGTCAGGGGAACAGCCTATTATTACCTGTGCTCTGGGACAGGCACAGGCTATCACTTCAAATTCCTTCTGTAGGTCTGAAAACAAGATGGAGGAAAAATAATTTATAAGTTATGACAGAGAATAAATGAGATGCAGAACTGCTTAACAGCAAGGGGATTGGGTGCTGTTAGACCCTGGAGAAGTTTCACAGTCACAGTTTAGTTATCTGTGGACTTGAATATGCAAGCAGCTAGAGCAGATAAAGTCTAAGCATTACATTTTTTTTTTCCTAACAAGGCAGTTAACTGCCCAATATCTAGCTTCCACAACTAAAAACTAATGCAGCTAGAAAAGAGAAGTTTGGATCTTTACCTCCATACTTCATAACAATGACATGAGGTGTACTTCATTGTATTTAGTATGATCTCAAATAATCATTGTTGGCTACTACAGTACAATGGCAAATGCTGTGTAACAAATGTAGTATTTCTTTATTGGAATGAAAATTTGTTCAATACAGGTATACGTGTTAGAGCAATATGCTTAAATTTCTGCAAGACATTTAATGTAGGCTTACCTGTTGTTCTGCTAAAACAATGCTGTATGCAGTCAGAATATGTAGTAAAAGTAGTTAAATAATGGTCTCAAAACCTAATTGTGATTGAGAAATGGTAATTTAACAACAATGTTTCTAGAGAAATCTTGCAGAGGTAGTCTTACTAGGGCTTGTCGAGTCCTGGACTCTCTTTGCACAAGCACAAAATCTGAAAATCCTCCCAGACACTTGAAATCCATTTGTAAAAGCAATAAAGCTTGGGAACAGCCATATCTCTTTTTGGAAACATGGTCCAGAATTTCACTGCTCTGATATTTGCTGTGGACCTCTTTTTTCACCCAGCTACACTTACGTATAGGCTGCTTTTATCCATTTTTATCCATGCTTTTATGATAGTTTTATCATTTTGATCTTTTCTCTTCCTGGTATTAATGCTCCTCTCTATTTATAGATAGCAATTGTTCCAGCTAGGACTTAATTTTACATTAGGAAAAAACAAGCTCTTCTAGTCTCCTTTAAAGTATAAATAGAAAGACAGTTCTTTATTGACTGGACCATCAAGAATATGACTGTCCTCTGGAAGTCAGGGACACTTCCCAGATTCAGGTGTGTTATCAAGTAGGATTCTTGTTCTGTGCTGGGGTGAAATCTGGATATACACTACTCTGTTTTCCTCCATTTGCATGGGAAGAAAATTGAGGCACACAAGTGAAATGGAGCAGCAATAACCTCCAGCTGATTACCCTTTTAGCAAGATGTAGGGAGGAAACACTGTGGGGTGCCCAGATCCACAACATAGACATAGTTTTTTAGTTCTTTCCACTTGATCTGTTTTGCACTCATATTTTTCAGCCCCGGTAGTCAGGAGCTTATCTTGTATTCCTGATGGGGTCCCCCACTATCTGTTTTAATGATACTAATATTTCCCTCTCTTTCTTTGAAATACTTTCCTCATACATAATAGAATGGCATTTGCCTTCCTTGGTACTTAATCTTGACAGCTTGTAGTGAACCTGTAGCTAATTAGTTGAGTTTACGAGTCCTGAGGTTTATCAGTTATTTTCAAAAAGAAACTCCCAATTTACGCTGAGATCTACAGTGGTTTTCAAGTGCATCACCTTGTATATAGCAATACTGATTTTATTCCCATTTTCATTATCTCAATCCTTGTGATCATTCAGTTATTGCAGTCCTCCTTTATGGTAATACATCCTAGCCTAGCATATTCAGTATGCTTTATTGACACGCACCTTTTTTTTTTTGTGCCAACATCATTAATGAAAATACTGGAAAAGATCAGTTTCAGGGGAAGTACTTAAGAAACTCCACCAATCAACTTCTGCTGGTATCATATTTATTCTTTCAGCAGCACCTGCTGTATTCTCCCCTTTGGTGGTAACCTTACCTGTGCTGCAGCTCCTGTACTAACCATTTAATTCTGTTACTCATTCAGGTCTCTTTGAAACAGACTCCCTCAAGTGAGACACACATCCATCTTGTATTTGGTACTTCTGAAAAAAGAGGGTGAAAAGCATGCCGATGAACATGAAAGGTAGACAGAAATCTGCCAGCCATTAAGTTGAAAACAGTTGTATAAATGAGTAATCTCTGAAATCCTGTTAACTTTTGTCTAAATTGCTTCTATTTTTTTCTGACAGTGAATTAATTCCACAGCTTAAACTCTACGTGGTATTTTAAGATACTCTTTTTTTAGTTTTAACTGTGATATCTTTTAATATAATTTCATATTCAGCATATAATGAGCACTTTTCTCTACATCATCATTCATATAACAGATTGTTTATGTCACATCTAAATTGTCATCCACTTTTGTAAAATTCTCTATCCAGAGACTCACAGTTAATTCTAAGAGTCTTTCAGAAATAAAGGGCATACAGAAGAGAGAGATGTTAACAGCAACTATTGTTAATATTTCTTTAAAAAATAATCTGTAATTTGTTTTTTCATTGGTCAGAAGTATGGTCGTCTTAATTTGCATATAGTTGGTGGACATTTTAAAACAGAAGCCACTTATGTCAACTTAAAATTTAAAGAGAAATATTTTGGAATACTCATACCATTTTTTTTCTCAGGGACATGTAAACTGATGAAAGGAAATATTTCAAAACAGAGTTCATAATCTATGGAACCTGCTGTGAAAAAAAAAAAAAAAAATTACTGAGATGAAGAGCTTGGTTGAATTCCAAGGCTGGCACATATCTATGAATTCATCTCAGCCTCCCCCTGATTGTCACTTCATGAAGTCTTACTCCACTAATGTTTGAAAAGCACTCTGAGCTGCTCAACCAAACAGAAATAATCCCCTGAGGGTTTTTCTGACTGCCCTCTCTATATCCCCACTATCTCTGACATACTCTTTAGACAGCTTTAAATTTTGAAATTACCTCTTAAACAATGAATGAAGCAGGGATTTGGATGCTCAGCTATCTCACACCTCTTTCTCTAGTGGGTAATCTATTTCTAAAGCAATTAACATTGCCTGCAGAAGGTAAAATATCTCAAAACTCTGTCAGAATTTGTAAAAATGTCTAGAAAAAGTCATTGCACAGAGAAATGGGGATATATTCCTTAACATGTCATGAGGCAGTACATCTCACCACTATCTCAGAACTGTAATATATCCAACAATCTTTGCCTCAGGGAATAGGGAGGAGATCAGAAAAGATTTGCATGTTATAAAAATGGATCTGGAAATTCTTTCTAACAAGTTTCAGTAGGTACAGGTTTCTTAGTATACAGAGTAGGCACTAAACAACTGAATCTTCTATTGAATTTATTTTACCTGTTTTCAGCATTGGTTGGATTAGTAAGAATTGTATTTGTGACTGACACTTGATCATACCCAAAATGTGTAAGAGGCGTCCCAGAGTTCTGTCTACTGAAGTAAAATGTGCGTTTGGTAGTCAGCTGCATACATCCTCATTTAAATGGATTGAAATGCATTCAACTTCTATAAGTACTGGCCTTATTTGTTCTAGCTGCAATGCTAAAGCCAATTTGAGATAATGTTCCTTCCAAAATGTAGCTATTACATCTAGCGTATTAAAGTTAATCTATTGTCGTTGATTTTGATTATGTGCCACACTGGTGAACACATCAGTGCCCATTTCAGAAAGTATGAGAAAACTCTTTGGTATCATTTAAAGAGTTTCTCTAAATCAAGATTTTTAACAGGGCTTTTGTCAATATTATTCTTCTTTCCTTAACTCACAACTGCTATACTTGAATTTGGTTAAATATATAAGCAAACATATACATTTTTATCTCAGACTCATACAGATGAAGAAGACAGGCAGCTGTTTCTTAAGAAAGAAGGGAAGAAAAGGAGATACTTTATTTTCTTGCAACTGCATGTCAATACAAAGCAAAATATGCATTCAACAGGTAGTGAAGTGTACCTACTTCATCCTTCCTGTACTCCTTCCACAATGCCCATTGCTTCGGTCTTCTCGTTCTATCTCCTCTTAATCGCAGCTGCACTGTATTTGTCATGAAAAGCAGATACCAATAAAACAGAAATGAAAGTTTTTGTTCTGAGAAATCATGAGGCTCTCTGGTAGGTAGAAATTTAGAAATGGTTTAGTGCTTACAAAATATTAGAAGTTGCATAGTAAGCCCACAGTGCCTTCATTATACCTCTAACAAACAGCACTGCAGTGCTTGGGGGAAAAAAAAAAGAAAAATGACCATTTGGGTCAAAAAATTACCATTTTGATAAAAAAATTCTGCTCCTCTGCTTGTTCACATATTTTGATTCAGCCTTAGAATGTCTTTTTGAGTGAATTGATTTCTTGCATCCAGAACAAATCCCAGCTATAGTTCTGGGACATCTCCCAACCTGTGGTAAGGATGAGCAGTTTTGACTCTTACTGCCATATGCAATACCTCAGCCTTATCTGTCATACGCACTACATCAGCTTTATCTCAGAACAGTTTGCCTCAACGTGTCATATTGCAGGATGGGCTGCAGCACAGCCTTTGTGTTGTTATAATAATAACACTAGTAATGCCAGTAACACTAGTAATAATAATAACAATAACAATAACAATAACAATAACAATAACAATAACAATAACAATAACAATAATAATAATAATAATGATAATGATGTCACAATGCCATGGAACAACAGATAGGCCAAAAGAGACAAATGCCACATAAAATAGACATGGTCAGCCTCCTCCAGAAGAAGGTAAGACTAGTGGGTCCACTTGGCCAAGGGCTATAGTCTCCCTCTGAAACTGATGCATTTAGCACTCAAAATAAGGCCTGTCTCCTGAAGCTCTGGAGTAATCCCAACTCCAAACTATGGATTTCTTCATGCCCTTCCTTTTGCAATGGCCAAGACTCCAAACTTCTGAGCTGTTTGCCCTGGAAAACATTGTCAGTGACATCTGAAAGCCCTACAAGGACTCTGGTTGAATCAACCCACATATTAATGAGCTCAAAAACTATGGATCCTGTAAGCAAGAAGACATATGGGATTTTACACATGTACCAACACTCTGTTAACAGAAATACTATTTCAGGCAAGTAGCTACTGAGGTTCTCAATGTTTAATGTTACTGCAGGAACTATAAAGCTATTCTTGAACCTAGGTTCAGAAAATATTTCTTACTGACAAAAATTAAGATCTAAAATATTCCAGAGTATTTTTATGTGTCATGAAGGTTCCATTATATAAGAGTTACTGTTGTCACTGTCATAGATAAGTTAGGCACTGCTTCAGGGTGGGGGGAGGTAGGAGGTGAGCAGTTGTTACACAGATGACTCTAAGATACATGTGCAATAACCATCTTTTAATGAACACTCCACCCTGCCAATTAATAAATCAGCTAGTATGTTGCTGTTGCTAACATAACTTTGTCTTGCATATATCCTTAATATCAAAGGCCACTCTATGATGTTCAAAAGCATATGACAATAGCAAAAATTTTAAAAGAATTAGCCAGTAAATCATACCTGGTCAAGTGTATTCATTGGAGTGCCCTTGAAATGCTTTTTTGCCTAATCACATTTCCTCTTTGTTCATTCCATTTCATCATGTAGAAGATGTTTGGGCATTGCTCAGCCAATACTTTCATCCAGGTCATGACAGACGGGTTTTATTATATAAAGAATTCTTTGATGTTAAGAAAAATTTTTCTGAAGAGTCTCCAAACTGCATATCAGGATTTATCAACTTGACCTTATAATAGTTCTTTGAGATACAGCAAGAAAGCATAATGTTGATTTTACTGATAATGGAACTATATCAATTTTTTTTTATATATATACACACTATGTAAAACTAGGATGTTCAAGCTTTAAATGGCAAAGGCCAGGTATTTAAAAAACAAGTGATCTTATTTTTCAAGATACTAAACACTTGCAGTTTTCCTGGACTTCACTAATACCTACTTTAATCAAAATGAGACCTCATGGTGTAACTTTGGTCATCCATCCTCAATATGTTTGGACAATTCCATTTGCACAAGTCTTAGCAGAGGTAGTTTCACTGGCTTAAGCGACGTTATCTTACCAGGACACGTGTTTGCTACAAATTGAACTCTCTTAGTTGAAAATGCTGCTCATTCTCACACACGGTTGTCATGTCACTAAGACTCAGTCTGTATTTCCCAAAAGAAAAATTTTAGTGTTGATGGGAATATCTAGTCAAAGCAACATTTCTCATTGTTAGCATGACTTTTACATAGAAATTGCAATGTGGCATAAGCAAATCATTCATCATATAAGAGTGACTGCTTCATTGCAATATTTTTTGTTCATTGAACTTTGAGTTACACATCAGTATGCAAAGTCAAACCCTGGGTAGCTTTTACCTACTACCACTGACAAAGAAAACATTTCTTCCTTCTTCTTTGATTCCTTATTCTCTCTGTTTCCTGAAGTCACATCTAGTCAAGAGTAGCAAATACTGATAAAACAGTGACATAAAAATGGTGCTAGTTTATTACACAGAATCTTCTATACACCCAAATAAACACTCCAAATCCCTGAATATTACTTCAATACTACTACTATTAGTTGTATCAGAAACTAATAATGGGAGTCAGTGTGGTGGGTTGACCTTGGTTGCACACCAGGTGCCCACCAAAGACACTTTGTCACTCCTGTTCCTCAGCTGAACAGGGGAGAGAAAATATGATGAAAGGCTTATGGGTCACAGTAAGGACAGGGAGAGATCACTCAACAGTTACTGTCACGGGCAAAACAGACTTGACTTGCAGGAATTAATTTAATTCATTACCAATCAAGTCAGAGTAGGGTAATGAGGAATAAAACCAAATCCTAAAACTCCTTTCCCCCACCCCTCCCTTCTTCCCAGCCTCAACTTCACTCCCAGTTTCTCTACCTCCTCTCCCTGAGCGCTGCAGGGGGACAGGGAATGGGGGTCATGGTCAGTTCATCACACGTTGTCTCTGCTGCTCCTTCCTCCTCAAACTCTTCCCCTGCTCCAGCATGGGGTCTCCCTCCCACGGGAGACAGTCCTCCATGAACTGCTCCAGCATGGGTTCTTCCCACAGGACCCAGTCCTTNAATAAGATCCCGCCTCAGCCTCCTTTTCTCGAGACTAAACCACTCCTGCAGCCTCTCCACTACCAAAACCTTGCTACATAAACCCAATACAGTCAGGAAACAGTTAGTCGTGCTGTACGGGTTAATTGCACACAAACACATACTTAGTAGTGCTGAAAATCATCTTTGCCATACTATTTTTATTTTACTAGTTCTAGATGAACATTGAAAATCAGATTACAAATGTACTTGCATACTCTAAAGCTATATCAAACCTTGTTGATACATGTTAGGAATAATAGCTTCATTTATCTTTTCAGAAATGCCAATTTGTTGACTCAAGTGTAATATAGCATATGCTCCACTTCCAGAGGGATGAATTGCACCGTCTTGGGATTTTTGCATTTTGAGCTCAGAATGTTCTGTATATCTTTACTAGGTGCATCATAGCACTGGCAGATACATTTTTAAAAATCATCAGGGGGTTTCTGTGATAGTTCCTCCATATTTATTCTGTATATATTTACTTAATAAGAAGCTCTGTTTGTGATATATTTCTCTATAATATTAGTAATGTGATTCAGCACCCCAAAATTATTTGTCATATAACTTACGAAATTTAACATGAGTTCACAGTTTTTGAAAAATATCTGTCACTGCCAAAATCCTTTCAGTTAAAAGCCCCTAAAGGATATAAACTGTATTTACTTCTACTGAATTAAGATTATTCTCTGATGCATTGTAATTCTGCTTAGGAACTAGATACATGGCAAACTAGTACAAACTAAAACTCTTGTGTTTGTGAAATTTTACAGCTTTAGAGGCAATGGCTAGGCAACCATTACCAGGATGAAAAGTGCAGAACTGCTCTGTTTTATCTACAAAAGATCAAAGGAAGACACATAAATGAAGAGTGATTCTGAAAATGTGGCATGATGCTTTTATTTCAACTATAATCATCCATCAACCAACATAGAAAAGTTCCAGATAGATACCTACATTCATTTATAGTTTCAGATTCTCAGTATTTTGTCTAGCCAAATCTGATAGAAAGCTTCAAGATACATAAGCAAGTATACTGCATTAGGTTGCTAGACATGAAGCAATCAAAGATCCTTTTTTTTCCTATGAGGAAAGAGAAGAAAAATGGGTTTAGTTGGCACCATTTGTTCAAACTATGGACTGAAAAAATGCTTAGGAGTTCCGCATCCCAGAGAGTGTGAAGAGTGTAAGAGCACAGGTAGGAAAGAAAAGCTGTTAAGGATCTTTCATTTTTTCTCCCAGATTCTGCAAGACTTGCTGCTTTTGTGAGGGAGGCATTAATAATTTCATTAATAGCCTTAAATAATGATATAGGTAGTCTTTACTCGTTAAGATAAGGTCTACTTCTGTTTATTCTAAGTTACCCTAATAAATAGTGATTTGTTTTATTACTGCTATATTGCTTATTTTTATGGGAAAACATGAAAAAAGGGAAAGAGTGGATTCAATGTCTTTTATGAACACTTGTGGATATTTACTGTGTCTATCACAGAGATCAGGTGAAACTAAACAGTACAGTACATATTCATATTTGTAGCACTAAAATAGGTGCTTTTCCTTCAAAAATTTCCAAACCAACTAGTTTTTGTCCTTGCCTTTTTGCTAGCAAAATCAGCGGAGTTTTTTCATGTAATTTCTTATTTGAAATCTAAGTAATCTACCATGTTTTATCCAGTCTTGCATAACCAGATATGTCCTTATGAGTGATTTTAGAATTGGAGGAAAAGTACAGAGAATAGTTGGACTACATACATTTTATATTTCAGTATTGTACAAAGAAGATATTAAATTACCATTCTATTCAGAGGTATATCAGGCCTATACAAGTGACTAATTGTTCGGGTTTTTTTATGTTGTACCCTGGTTCATATTGGCCCTGAACAAATTTGTTTCATGAAAGGAAAAGACTCTTTTAAATAATACTTCTGGAGTGATCTTATAAATCTTCCTTCTTCCCCTGTTTTAGTGGTTGTTGTTTTTCTTGGCCTGTATATGCCTGTGAAAAAATCTGTCATTTCCTGATGAGCGTGGGATACAAAGTGACAGAACAGAGTTAGACAAGTCAGGTAGCAGTAAAAAACCAGAATTTTGCCATATCTCTCCTAGATGTGCCTAGAGTTGGGAGAAAAAGTTATTTAAAAAAAAAAAAAAGTCAAGTCCCTATAACTTCATTCTGTGTGGGAACTGGGTTTATCTGCAAAGTTTCTCTGTAACAATAATGTGACTCAATGCTTACAATTATTTAAGTTTCATTGATTTGGACTATTACGACTTCTGAGTAACCCTGTGTTCACTGTAATATCTTGCTTTCTAGCATTTTTATGACCTTTTTAAATGTTAATCAATAAAATGCAAGGGGAGTGACTCATGAGAACCATCTTGGCCTCACCTTAGACAAGGTGTGATCTGCAGGTCCAGGCAGCAATCAATGCTCACATCAGTTGTTTTCCTGCAGCTCTCACATCCAGAGCTGCCCTTAGAGACACCCCCACCTCTTGTTCCCAGATCATTTCACCTGCTCACCAGCTTGTCTGGGTTGATCTTCACTAGCCATCACTCACTCATGTACACACCTGCACTTGCCACAGGACCATGGACACATGGGCCCTCCTACCCATGGTTTGACCCCCGTGGTTGCACTCACACCCCATACACACACACACATGCACACAGCATAGACACCTCTCATCCAGAAGAGAGTTAGAAAAGTATTTAATAAGACAGGACAGACTGTGCTGGTCAGGTGCAGGGCATGGCCAGAGAAGCATACTGACCAGCAAGCTATTTATGTATGACCAGACCTTTGAAATCTCCTTACCCTTCCATTTTCCCATATTTGTTCTTTCCCAAATCAGCTAACCACCTCCCTTTTCATGCCTTTCGTTCCTCCCTTAAACACCCCATAATAGTTCATACACAATCCCCAAGTGTTCTTTCCCTGCATCTCATAATGTTTCCCACACCCCTGGGCAGCAACTGCCCATTATACAAAAGGTGAGCTACAGAGCTGGCCATGAGGATGAATGTCACACCCAGAGACTGGGGCTCAGGATCTCTTAGGACAGCCCTGGGAAGAGCCCAGACAGGGTGTTCATTCCTCTGAGTCCTTAATTTTGGTTCCCACCTGCCCCTGTGCTCCTCAGGGCTTATGGAGATGGGTCTCTGATGGGCTGAGGGCACCTGTGATGGGCCTGGGAGTACCCAGGGCAGGGCATTACTTGGGCTCCTCCACTGTTGTCTCTCTCTGCTCCTCTGTGGGAGTGCAGACAAGCTTTTGTCACAAAATCTAACAATCTAAACTTGCTTCATTGTATATTGCTCCTTTTCTCTTGTTCCAGAATACAAGAAAAACAGTAGCCTTAACTTAGACCTAAAAGAAAGTATCCAAATCAAACTATACTGGGCCCTTTGCAAAATGAGGTAACATATTATGTTTCAAAACAACAGGCATCTCAAGTTGCTATGTGGAATTTTATAATAATGCTCTTAATATTTTAAAAATGGAACAAAAGGACAAAAAACTTTCAAGCCTGTGAAACTGTTTAAGGTTGTCTTAAAGTACCCCCCTGCAATTGTATTACCTTTTCTTCTTGACTTTACCAGCCCATCTTGTCTTTTTTTACTTGAATGAGCTTTACAACTTTAAAAAAAAAACCCCAAACTCTTTTTCATAAAGTGCTCTCTCTTTCTCTTTATTTTATGTTTCTAACCTATTTGCTATTCCCACATGAATTCTGTAGCAACTGCAGAAAACTCCAGGCCCATACACAGACAACTGAGCTCCTGGAGGACAGGAGGCTGAGGTGAGGCATGGGAGATAGGAAGGGAATGTGAAAAAGAATGGGTAAGTCTGGCTCACTCAGACTAGAATCAGACTTTATCGGATTGGGATATGAGCCTAAAAAAGCAAAAAATGAAGACTTGTTTTAAGACTGATGTTAATATTTTCATTCCCACTGCTTTGTAGGTCTACTTTCCATCTATTTGTTCTTTTACCCTTTTTTTTTCACAGATTTGAGTTTTCATTGCAGTACAAGCTGCAGTGAGTGAGAGGCCCCACAACTTTACTGCTCACTAACATCTTGGAAATGCAAGATGGATGCAGATCATATGAACCATATTGATTAAAAAACAGCTATTTTGTATATTGTAGTGTGATGATTGTGGCATAATCCTACCATAATAACTAATCTGATTAATAAAATGTCCAAAGCTAATAATGTTTTGAGTCAATAAAGTACTGGAACTAGCATCTAGTGAAATTACTGCACAGCTGCACCATGCTGCTCCGATCAGACCCCCAGAGGAGAGTAACTAAAGAAATATACTTTGTGTAGAAGAGATGTCATTGGAGTACTGTTAAGAACCATAAGCAAAGCTTTGTCTCATTTTTTCAGGCTTTGACATCACAACACCTCAAAGTGCAAAGGCACTTTCACTGAAAACCTTAAAAGGCTCAGAGCAGATTTTGAGATTGGTGCCTTATGAAGAAAACTTGGAAAAGAAAGTGAACACGCCTAATTTATGTTTGTTAAAACAACAGGCATTGAGACTGTTTAATTGGTATAGTAGAGAAATGGTATTTTAACCCTGAGCAGCAGTTGAATCAAGTGAAAAAGTAGCTGAAACATTTTTCAGTGTAGCTGCAAGTGAAAAATGCCCCTTTTCTGCTGTATTTCAGCTCAGTTTCTGTTTAAAACTCACTGCTGTCTATGAAAGTAAATGACCCATGTAAATGTTGTGTTAGTGGGTTAGAATAACCTACATCACATCTCAAAAAATTAAGAGATTATTTCATCATCTGAAACATTAGTTTTGTTCCAAAATTTATGTAGTATTCCTGTTAGTTCAACTTACAGTATCTGGATAGAAATCTGAACAGTGAATCTTCTGCAAATAAGTTGGTTTAGACCTAAATTTTAAAAGATTTTAATAGTCTTTCTGCCTAATTATCATAAGGTAATTAGAAGGCCCTTGGACTTTCTATAATAACTAGATTTACGTTCTCTTCTTTTTTTTTGTGAAATAATTACTTTTTTTCCACTCTCTTTCTAGCTTTTCACACTTTTCATTCAATTTCAAGTGTCTTCAGGAACTTTATGACCATTTAAGTGATTGGAGCAATCATCTTAGTAAGTATCCAATTCTAGATCCAGTCCACCTAATCTATCTGAAATCTGAAATCCAAAGAGAACCTTTTTTCAGACAGAATTGGAATATGTTGGCGGGCCTACCAACATATGCAGAGCATCCGGGAGTAATACAAAACTTGCACAAAGATGAGCTGTAGACATTCTCATTTGTTGTTCCAGCTGACACAAATTAAGAAGGTGTAACATGATATAGTGAATATTTTCCCTCTTAGAACTTGAAACATATTTAGTCCTTATACTGGCAGTGAAACCATACCCATATGTTATTGGATGTGTCCTTGATAAATTTTTTAACATGCAAGAAAACTCAAGTTCCAACCTACAGAGAGGTTTTTGGCACAGGAAGAATAAAAGGTGGTTAAGGCACTGAACAACCACAGCTGTCTTTCTTATTCAGTTTGTTACAAACCAAAACATACTTCCCTCCAGGCAACAAGATTGTCCTGGACCTTATATGGAGAATAAAATGAGTGTTAACATACTCAACAATATCTGAAGACCAGAGCACTAAATATAACAAGGGCAATTCTAAGCCTTCAGATACCATGGTTTGCCCATGCAATTTAGTAGTACAAGCCATGTAGTATTCTACTACATGCAGCACAGTTGTGCAGTGCTACACATCACACAATCATACTGGCAGGTATACAGCCCTCATCTAAACAGCCTGCCATGATTCCATACAAATGCCGAAAGCAACCCAGGAGCTCATTCTCCCTCCTCCTGTCAGCTGACACTGCTGAGCTCAGAGAATGTTGCCTAATTTACTCTTTCAGAGGGGCCTAGCAACAGAGATGACAAAATATTTTAGTGCAAAGCTTGAATCTTCATCATGGCTCGTGGGCCAAGCCTAAAACCCTAGTAGAGCAGGCAAATATCCTCAGCCCACATCAGTAAGAAGCGGAGGGCTGCACAAACCTACAGTGGAAGGTAACTTGCTTGGCACACCACTTAACCAATAATAACAAAGCTTCAGATTAGGAGAGGTTGGAAAAAATTATGATGGATGCTTTCAGGAAATCAATATTCCTTTATTATACTCCATTTGAGACCAGTATTTAGATGCAGTAATTATGTCAATTATTGTGGAAGCAGATGTGCATGTTCAATTATTTAAAAGGCTGACTTGATCTGTTAGTTCTTGAGTTTCCTAAAAAGTTCTTGCAGGGATGAAGATGGACAGTTCATATCTTCACTTTTTTTTCTTTTTTTGTATCAGCTACGTATCTCTCTACTGATAAAATTTAATTTTCTTTATTACTGTAAGAGAAAAAAAAAAGCTACAGCTTTTTATAATCAAAATGGGCATTCTTCTTAAATTAAATGTGGTTTAGGGGGCTAGATAAATGTTTTTAAAATATTGTATATACAAAAGAAACACTCCCAAGCTCTGAACCTATGAAAGAAGGAGGAATAAAAGGAATTATGTCTTGTTGTTACCATAAAACAAATGTGTGAAGAGTAAAAGAAGGGTTTCTATGTCTTACCATGCATTCACATTGTGTTATACAAGCTGTAATTCTTCGAAGTGTCATCCTCCACAGTCCCTGGAGAAGACGTCTGTATGTAGCTGCAATTCACTTCTTCTGGGACAGATATTTTCTTCCCCTTTTTATACCACAGGAGGCCTTAAAGGCTTCTAGGCTTACTGAGAGAGTGATTAAGCTCACTGACTTCCTACAAGGCATACAAAAGCCACCATATCCAAAGTAAACTCATGACACCTCTTTCATGCTTCTGTAAATGGCATTTGCAATGCTTTACAAAAAAAGCTTTGTTATCAGGAAAAGATGATGAATTAGAAAACACCCCTGTAACAAGAGGACTTATGGGACAATAGGGTCGCAGCTTTCCATGCTGAAGAACAGTCCACTGAGGATGGTATGCCTGGCACACTGCTTTTGTCCCCAGCACAAGCCAAGAGGGTAACAAGTAAAAGAAGCTGTCACCTTGGCACGCACTCTTGAACTAATCCAAACATCAAGAATCACATCTTGCTTGTTGTGTTTGAGATGAATCACAGCCCGGAACTACTATGTTATACACTACACTTAATCAGATGCGTTATTCCTGAAAATTTATCAACCCCAAATGAAGTTGAACTATCCCTTTTAGCTATTTATACATTGTTCATAAAAAATAATTTTTAAAAAAAAGAAGGTTGTTTTACTCATTAGTCAAAAAAGGCTGCTCTGCGTAACTGGTGGTCATCTATACCTAATTGTATTTCGTTCTTCCTTGGACAAGCCTCCATTGATGAAGTAAGTACTAAATAAAGCCTTCAGTATAGGCTCAGTAACACCATTGTGAATAATGTACATCATGCATATAACCCTTAATTTTGATATAAAGCTACATGGTATGACAATTCCCTCTCCCATTGTCTTTCTTTTCAGCTAAGGACTAATTTCTGAACAACGTGAGGGTCACTGACTTCATATGGATTCTCCTGAAGCTGATGTTCACATGAACAAACAACGATTACTCACTTGGCTAGAGTCTTCAGGATAATCCATATAACAATGGCAGAGTAAACCTCCAGATGTAAAAAGATCATAAAATTGACACTTCAGATGTAAAATGGAAATGAAGCTCTTTCTTGGGGTTTTGCTAGCTTAAAAATCTCGGCATCCCAGGTTTCTTTAACTGTGGTGCCCAGAATGTTTAGTTTGTTTTTTATTTCACTGCTCTTCTTTTTTTCTAGGTCATGCATTTCATTATTTCTCAGCATTTTAACTCATTTCTGCCTGCTCTGTTTATGTAAAGAAGTAAGACTGGTGCCACACATCAAGGGCAGAACTGAAAGCATCCCTTCTCTGGTTATAACTAGAGGATTCCCATTATCAAAGTGCTTGTGGCTATGGTAGTGTCTGCTTCCATCCCAGCTCCTATGCAGGAATGAAGTAAATCATATTATACAAGAGCAACAAAATAAATTCTTTGAGTTAAGGGTATGTGACTTTTACCAGAAGTATAGCCTGAAGCAGAATAGTGTTCACAAGTTCCTGGAACACACTGGATCTAAAAGAGACAAAGTAGGCAAGAAGAAAAACAACAGTGTCATCCAAATGAATACCTTTGGGGAAAACAGAAGAAGGGTTTGTGTGCATCTTCCAGTTTCTGAGTGTATTTGAGCATGTGGACTAGTAGCATGAGCTGTCATGAGACCAGAGGGAGAAATCATGACTGCATCAAGCTTGGTCTTCATCACTGCTGGTAAAATACTATTCCTACTAGAAGAGACCTAGAGATATCACAGCACATTCTCTTCAATGCTCAGTAATATTAAAGATTATCTGGCCTGTTCATACCACGTTGTGCGCACTTGTTCTTTAGTTCTGTTATTCTGGCTGTGTGCAATGGTTCTGGGCAGGTAAAGGACAGATACTGGTTTACAGGCAGTGGTAACAACGAGGCAGATTTATGTCTCCAGGCCAGCCCAACTGTGGAGCAGGAACTTGCCATGTTGCTTCACAACACCTCCAGTCAGCCGTGGCATAAAGAGGAATGGGAATTTTGCATGCAGAGAGGATTTAATAGGTATCCTGCTGACTGCTGTGGCCACTGCAGTTATTGTTCTGGCTGTGTTTGAAGGTAAGAGCTAGGAAGAAAGACACCAATTCTCTCTGTCTCAAGCAAAATCCTTACACAGCTGGTCTCAAGCACCAGTTTGCATACTGGACATGCCTTTCTTTATGCCGCTATTGTTGGTTATTTAGCATGTCAGATAATTAGATCTCCATGTGTGCTACTACTCTGCAGTACATGGGATACAGCTTTCCTGAGGGATATAGGGAAAAGCTGGAAAAAAAATTTGCTAAGACTGGGCTCATGTGTGTAAACAGAACAAGTTATGCTTAGAAAAGAATTAGACTTCATATTGTTAGTTTCTCCTCTGTGAAGAAGCAGACTTACTGACTTCGATGGCTCTTTATTAGTTGAAAAGCAGCCTTAAATTAAGTCCCAGGATGTGAGTGCACTTATAAAACATTAGAGCTGCACTCCCCATCTTTGCCCTTCACAGCATCACAAATTTTATAACATCTAAAATATAGTCAGGAAACTCATCTGACCACAGTCTGGATGGGTATCACTGCTACTGTTATATTTTGTGCAAGGTGAAGGAATTTGAGCCCTCAGGCAACTCTCATTAAAATAAGTGCTTTCTGTTCTGTGAACTGGTGAAGTTGTCAGCAGCCCAAAGAGGGAAAACAGCGTGAAAATTGAACTACATTTTACTTTGAGAAGTGGCCTTTCCTGTTAAGTACTGCATTACAATGCAGAACAGAGTGTGGAACTTTTCACTTCTGTGTCCTATAAAATACTTTTTCCACAGAGGAGGTTAGTCCCCACTGTTTTCAAGTTGACAGTGATGTGAGCAATAAATCTGGCACACACGAACAGAAGTTAGAAAATTATGATATATCGTTATTTTAAAACAGAGATCTAGCTAAAATAATTTAAGAGCAACGACACCTTGAAGACCTTATAAATTATATAGTTGTGCATATGGAAAAAGGTATTTTTCTCTTGGCACAGCTCCACTGCCTGTAAACAATAATCATTAGTCTTGTGTGGTATGAACTACTACAACGCTAATGATTTAGAAGATTAGTTTGGGACTGTTTCTGTTATCTGTAAATCCAGTTTAGGGAGCCCTGTCCTTCCTCCAGCCTTCCACATTGCTTCTTGCTTTTGCTTCCTATCTCAGTTTATGTTGTTGCAACTCAGGGTTAAAGGTGTGTTTTCATTATCGTCCTTCAAGAAATGGTCTTCACATGATGGCCTTAACAAAACGGTAAAACAAATAGCAGAACAAACCAGGGTTTTTATCTA
Organism: Scopus umbretta; assembly: GCA_013400535.1. NCBI lineage: Eukaryota > Metazoa > Chordata > Aves > Pelecaniformes > Scopidae > Scopus > Scopus umbretta. The sequence continues at coordinate 19,394 of VZTL01010973.1, forward strand.
AGATTGCAGCAAATTGAGAGAAAAAACTGATTGGTATGTAAAGATGTTATAGAAGTTGCATCACATTGCGTAAGTTGTTAAACCAAACCACATTTTTATTTCAGGGTTGGCCTGTTTTTTAAATACAGGATAACATACAGTAAGCCAATTCTAAAATGAGTTATTTTACAAAGCTAGAGGTTCTTTGTTGTTAAAATGAGAGTAGAACCCTGAAGACACAAAACAGCAAGGGTTTTAAGAAACAGGTAGGAGATGGAGACTTTAATGTAAGTGCATCAAGCTGCACTGCAGGAAGGCAGGGTAATGAAATTGTACTGATTTTCTGCAGCAGTGAAGAATGTCACCATACGTTACTGCTCTGACGAAGATAGTCCCTGTAACACTTTTCTGCAGTAATTTGCTTTGGAAAAGACAGAGCTTTTATTTTATCTTGGGACAATGTGGTGCATGTAGTTCGAATCTTTTTTAATTATTTGGTTGTATGTCACATGCCACACTGCAACAACATATTCTAATAAAAAATATATAGTTAATTATTTATTTGTGTATCTAATAATATGCATACAACTACCCAGCTTTTTATTAGACTCCTTTATGCTTCTCATCCAAATATTAGGTTATGTTTAAAATATATCATCTCAGATACACAGTATTGCCCTTAGTTTACATAGTGTTTGTCCACTTACGGTACATATGTCTTTATGCCATTCATTTAAAGGAAAATTTTGGTTTCACTCAATTTCAAAATTAGGAAAATAAAAAAATACTGTTTTAAGTGGTTTAAATTTCCTCAGCCATGACATGAAGGTGATACCCACAAAACATTTCTAAGCCATAATTTCTGATTGCAAAAGCCTTTTTAAATAATTTGAAGAAATAGGCTGTAGAAATATTATCATTATTAGACATGTTCTAGTGTATCAAGTGCATATTATATGTATAATATTAGCCTTTATCAAAGGTGCATAAGGGTGTTTCTGTGTTTCTTGCTAATTTGACAATGTTCCTCTGTTTAAATGTGTGTCTGGACATCGCATGACAAATCATCTTGTAAAGTTTAGCACAGCCGGAGCTTCAGGACCCTTCACAACTGTTTGTAGATCAATTTCTCTTTCCAGGGACCCTGTGACACTTTCTAGCTCAGCCACAGCCTCAGCTCCATGCCCTGTAGGCTCTGTATGACTGCCTCCCCAGGCACGAAGTAAAAAAAATAAAGGCAAGGTGAGGAGAAGAGAGAAAAGCACCTACTGAAGCAAACACACTCTTGGTGTGGGGCAGGGGGAGAAGAGAAGATGCTGAATAGGTCAGGAGAGGAATGAGAGCATCCCAAACCTCCCAGGCATGGTGGGCAAGGGCGGAGAGAAGAGCAAGAAGTCGCTGCAGCTAAGGAGTGAGGGAGCATATGAGGGAAGCTGATGGGATGGATGAAAGTCCAGGACCCGGCTGGGGCTGTGTAACCTCTTCATCAAGCTGCCCTTGTCTCACAGCTGGGTGAAGAAAGGAGCTGAGGTGAATCCCAGGCTGGGGGCTGCTCTGGGGGCTGCTGTGCTAGAGCAGGTGGCTCTCGAGCACGCTGCTTGCCCCACTCCCTGCCTTGCCTCTGCGTAAGCCTGCAGGTGTGCAACAGCCGTGCTGCATTGGCTGGATTCCTGTGAGTTCATGAGGGGTGTTTCAAATGACAATGAACAGCAACGGACAACAAATTAGTTCTCAAGCTGCCATAAACTAAGAGCTTTTCTCAGCATTTTCACTAATACCTTAATCCGCGTGATCAAACTCACAGACCATAAAATGGACCAAGCTTTGGCCTAGATGAAAACCTAGTTTCACAGGCACAGTCTATGCATAATCAATGACTGACTAATCTGTCAAGCACTGGGATCAACTTTAGTCAGTCTAGGTTTCCCACCGAAGCTCATTGGATTTTAATGCTAAATCGAGGCCAGAATATGAAGCTAATTACTTGCATTCATTTCGATATGAAGTCCCATACAAGTTTCAAAATTCTTATTAGCGTAGGACTTGTAAGAACCTGATTTTTTTAGTATAATAATTTAATATTATGCTTATTAATGTAGCTGCAAGTAACAAGAGAGAACATTCTAATTATAGGTTTATATACTGTATGTTGGTACATATTTATACTAAGGGCTGTAGAAATTACCATAAGAAACTATATGGCGTACAGCCAGTAGCAAGTCACCTTACCGAATGTTGTTCAGTTCTTCTATGTGAGCTTCTAAAATGTGATAAAAAAAACAGCTACATGAGAAGTTTACTCACTATGTAAGTAATATACATGAAAAATCATTTTGGAGGATCAGTCTTTCCATTACTGACCATACGATTTTGCATAAACAATCCTCAAATTAAGAAGTAAAAAGAAGTTACTAACTGAATAATTTATAATGAATTAAAGGAAAAAGTAATCCAAGATTATTGGAAAGATAGGGAGAAGATAAGTATTGAAGGAAATGCAGTTAAACTATTTCGAAGTTCAATTAAGAGACTAGTTGTAAGACTTACATTAAAAAATTAATGATACATTTGAATTATGTTTTCACCTTAAAGACAAGTGCCAAAATTGGAAGGCATGCAAATAGACATAGTGATATTGTTGGTACTATGGGTTACTAAGCAGAAAAAGAAAAAAAAATCTTAAAGAAATCCAGTGAGTTCAACTCGAAATTTGTGAAAATTTCTCGCAAAATGTATTAAAGCAATATTCGAAGTCCTGTTCTTTGCAGGAGATTTTTTAGCATGTATTATGTATTAACATAGTCCCCATTCTATCTGTACTGTATTCTCCATGCTTCTCCAAGACTTGGACAAAGAATTGAGGAATAACATTTCCTTAAATGTTCAAGATTACCACTATTATTGGTTCCTTTTACAACAGTAAGCCCAAGAAATCTGAATCTGGACTGTCACCAATGTGCTGGTTTTGCTTAGAAGTTAAAAAGATAGGTTTCATAACCTTCCAAAAAAACCATGGCCCAAATATTCACAGCTCTCCATCATTTTCTGTCTACGTCTCTTATGCAGACCTCCACATAAGTTCATAAGGGCTTTTCATCTGTTTTTCAGAAACAGACAATTTAACAGCAATTTTTAAAGTGCCTCACAGATGCTGAGAGTTTCCAGTACACACTTTTTTGGGGGTTTTTGGGTTTTTTTAAACTATATGAATGAAGGTGAAAAGTGTGCACTTGCCATTGGTCTGTGGCAAAGCTAGCATCAGTTAATACCCCTTGCCATGTCTCTCCATAGTGCCCTGCAGCATAACAGATGTGTGTTGCATGTCATCACAACTCTTTGTTCTTCCTGAAAATTAAACATAGCCATGCCAAAAAGCTTCACAGTAAAATCAACCTAAGCATTTGTAAGTAGGAAAAGAATAAATTTAGCAAAACCAGATACATGCCCAAAAAACCACTCCCTTTTTGTAGAGTCTCTGAAACAAATGTGGTTAGACAAACAACCTTAAGGTGATATGCCCTTATTTTTATGTCCATTTAAAACATATTCTGCTTGAGCATCATCAGCAAAAAATGTGCTCTGTTCATTTCAAGACTCTTGGATACCACACTGACTGATATTGCTGACACAGCCTAAAAAAAGCTCATTTTTCATTTTTTGGCTATTTACCACTGGCAATTGACAGCACCTTGGGCCAGCTCCAAAATCTGTCAAAACCAAGAATAATCCATCTCCTTACTCAGTTAATAGCTTGTTCCCTTTCTCCTTTCTTGTACCACTTTATATGCAGACTGTTCTCCAAGCCTGACAAGTGGGGTAACTTCAGCAGCAGCAGCAGCAACAGCACCAAGAAGTGGCCCCTTTGAGGTCTATCCATCCATCCCCAGCTAACACTTGGAAAGAGCATCTTCTGTGATCCCCTTTACTAAGCCCAATCCCCAGCTTGTAAGGCCCCACAGCATCTCTAAACATTAGAGACAGAAGCAGAGACAAAGGGAGAAAGCACCCAACTTCTCTCTATCCAACCTGTTCATGGAAGCTGAAGAAAAGCCAAAAGGCAAGGAGAAGCAAAGACATAAGGTCCTCTCAGCAGAGCAACCTGGCCATGGAAAGCAGAGAGAAACATTGCTCCCCAGTAGCCCCAGGAAAGGCTGTGAGCAGAACTTCAGATATCTGAACTGGCAAAGCTTTTTTTTTTACAGCTGAAGACTTTAGGATGCATTTTAACAATTTGTCTGAAATCCTAGCCTACAGCATTTGCAGTGACTGAAATCCTGTTCCCATGTCGTGAGCTTTTCTTTAAGATCCTTTGGAATGCAATATTGCCATCTGTTTTCTGTTGTTAATGGAGCTACCAAGTTTTGTGTGGCTCCACATGGGATACTTTCTCAAACTCATTGAGGCACGTTGCAGATCGATATACTTATATGCCAAGTGTCAGCCTTTAATTAACACAACCTGCAAGTGCAGTGTTAGGATAGGATTCAGAGCATGCCCATATGTGTGGAACAGGAAAGCTGGTAGCTGTCTTCCTTGGAAAACTGAGCAGACATATGGGGAGTAGTTTGGTAGGTGGTTGGTATCATGAATCGCTACAGGTGTGGGATGTATATGTGTGTGGGAGGGAATCTTTGCTAGGCTTGCTTGGTAGCTGTAGGATGAAGATAACTTGGAGTAACTGAGTGCTCTGAGAACTGGAAAAAGTCTGCTGGAGGGACTGGGTGCTGCATTTGTTCTGTTTGGCTTCCGGAGAATTCGGAGGTGGTGAGAGGGAGCGTTAGTTTTGCGTCCCATCTAACTAACGTTGCTACCACCCTCATAGAGACTGCTGTTACTTCATACTGCCCCTTCACAGCTGGGATTCACAGGAGAAACATCACTGCTATAAAAACAGCAGTCAGAAAGCAGTTCTGCAGCCCAGCATATGACTTAAGATGTATGGCAGGCCGTGTCTGTCACTTGTGCATCACAGCAGTAATACAGCATTGCTGCCAGTTCCTTTGCTGCAAAAAGCAGAGATTGGGAGTCTTGCTGGTGCCAGTTCCTCTCTACAGCCATAGGAGGTTGCTTCTGTTGCTGCACAGACAAATGCAAAAGGTGCCAGATAACAGTTTTTGGCCCTTTTCCTGAATCTTTATAAGCCATATCTGCATGTGAATTTTTATTTTGCTTCAGGAAAAAAGAATTCTTTCATTTTGAAGTCAGGACACGCTTCCTTATTATGTGTCAGTTTTTGTTTCTGGATGAATCAAGATTGTGGTTTGATATATTACACAACTACTTTCCCCCTCCCCCCCACCCCTCACCATCCTTGAGGGCTCCAAACCAGAGCAAAAAGCTTGACAGACGGTTCTCTGCACCCACTTAACTCCATCAAGACTCTTCCTATCTTGAACGGTTTGCAAGTTTAGGTCCAGCCTTTGAATTTAGAACACTCCCATTGGATTGACCTGGAATAAGGTGGCAAGCGGGAATGAACATCTCTGTCAGTGTATGCCTTTAGCCCTTAAATTACATCTGTGGCATAGAAGCAGCTTAGATCAGTGCATATACATCCAGGGTGCCTCCAGTGCTGCAGGGATTATCCAGCCAGAAGGTTTCCTCCACGAAGATCCCTATACAGTGCTGAAGAAACCTTAAGAAATTATTCCAGAGCCCTGGAATATGACCTGTAATGGTGCTGGCAGATCTATAGACATGCTGTCTTCACAGTAAAAATGGTGTTTTGTCTGCATGTTTTTTTTGTCATTTGGATATGCTCATATTGGAGTTTATGTGTGTTTTGCAAAGACAATGCAAATAACATAAATAAAAACTCTCTTTTATCTTTTTTTTTCCCCAAATAGTAATGCTTTCATTAAATAGGGGGGAAAAAGGATTTTTTTTTTTTTTTAGTATATATACTGGAGGCACTTTTAATGATCAGGCAAATTTTCAGACCTGTAATTCAAACCAGTCATTGATGTTTGAACAATGTAAGACTGTAGTCAGTACTGTTGCAAGTGGACACTCGCTATAATAATACAGGCTTAATTTCTGATTCATCTCTCATATGGGGTAGAAATGTTCTTATGGAAAAATATTTCCTAGAACTTCAAATACTGAGATATAGCCAGTGTTGCTGGTTACAAATAATTGTGCTGTAATTAGATTTGATTTTTTTTTTTTCTGGCTAGGCACTTGGGTCACAAAGTATGTAAGTTAGCACATGAGATGAGGTCTCTTACTGTCTTTGGGGTCTCAGCTGGCCTGCTGTATTCTGATCTTAGATCAACCAATTAGTCCAATCCCTTCATGAAATGCCTATTTAAATCTGCTTTCCTAGCAGAATAGGGGGCCATATTACATAATTTCCCATTACATTTTCTGTTCTGCCAATTTAGACATGATTTATCTGTAGGTGTTATTTCCAGATGGGATGGCTCAGTCCTACAGATCAGGTGTAAACTGTAACAACAAAACTTAAAAAAAGAAAAAATAAACCCACAACCAACCCTCCAGAAACTGTAAGATTTCCCTGAAATTAGGAAAAATACCCACAAAAATGAATGCATTCATTATGGATTTGTTTAATTTTAGTCCTTTTCATGGACAGGAAATGTTTTGGTTTTGGAAAGTCTAAGTAAGTTCTTAAAGCATGAAATGACTTTGATCATATTGGAAGAGTTCTTATGCAGGCAGCTATCACAATTTCCCAGTTCCCCAAATTCCATGCAAATAATTTTCTGTTGTCCCCACCTTCTGCAGTTAATTGCCCTCACAGGTGTTTATATCTGCTTTCCCAGCATTTGCCAAGATTCACCTCACTCTTTCTCCTCCCAGACCTGGTGCTAGAGTTAGAGTGAATGAGTGCATCATTCACAGGAGATGGTCAGCTCTCTTTCTCCTCCACTGCTCAGATATTTTTGTATTCTTGAAGAGATGACATGTGTTGCTTTCTACAGTAGCACTAGTAAAGTGCTCTAGGAAGCAAAAAAGTTTGGAAGACAACCTTTCAGATTGGATTCTCCTAAAATGCAACAATTTTCTGGGGGAAAGTCTAAAGAACTTCATATTTCCTCTCACTTCTGAAATGAGAACTTCTGAAAAATGTAAGGCAAGAAGTGTCCACAATTTCTTTTCAAAGCTTTTCAAAAACCCTTCAAGTTGAACTGCTTCCTCTTGGCTTGGTGGAATGACATGAAGTGCTTAATTGCAAGCTGTTTTAATGTTAATCTGTATCTTCTCTGGTGGCATGTTACTCTTGAGGAAGAAGGTGATAACTGGCTTAAAATAGAGTTTCCAGATGTGTCAGAGATTCTGGCCAGACAACAGTGCTCACTAGGCACCAAGAATCTTACCAGTCTTGCGATGATCTGGAAATCTTCACAGTTGTGTGTGGGAGTTGTAGCCTGACCCCAGGGAGAGATCAGACAGTGGAAACACAGGACTCGTACGGCAACACAGAAAACATTCTGGTTAGGATTAAAACAAGCTGAAATGTAGTATTTTGCTGCGAGCTTTTGGATCAGGGCTTCAAAAATTTACTAGGATTTACTCGGATGAACTGCATTTGGTACAAACAGCTTGTTGCATCAGTAAATTGTTTCAGCAGAAAATCTCAGCTGGCTCTAGTCATGTCTTTTACACACATTTTCTTTGTTTTCTTGAAACACAATCTCAGCTATTTATAAGGAGATAATGGACTGCTCATTCTGCATAGGTATTTTGGAGGAGAACTGGAAAACCAATGGCAACATTTCTGCCATTGATAATGGCAAAAATTGTCAAAAAATAGTAATTAAACATTGAGCCCTTTGGTCTATGTTTAGCTTTATGTTTGGTCTATATTTAGGTACATCAGTGCAGAATCCAATTTTTTTGTATATGCTGGTTGAACATTAAATAACTTTTACTAAGGCTCCAGGCGTGGGTTTCATTAAAATGTTTATCAATTTATTTTCTTTTCTGTAGGTCACAAAGAGTCCCTGCTTAAAAAAACCACTTTGTTTTTCTCATCACTGTGAGTAATTGTTTACTACCATCCATTCTAGACAAAGTTACATTTCTATAATTGATAAAATAATGAGTTTTAACACATAAAATTTATTAAACACAATGTAAGCCTTACTTGCTTCATTGTAATAACCATTCTTGAAAACGGAGTAGAAATAAGAGGTATTTTTGCTAAATTGTAGGGTGTTTTGTATTGTATCTGCTTATTTTAATGAACAAAATACATTTGTAGTACAGTTAATGTTTGTTAGCCTTCATGATCTGTGAGAATTAACTGGATGTTACAAATAGATGTGCTAAACAGTAGAATTTTAAGAATTTCAGATACAAAAATACTTGTATTGTCCAGAAGCAAAAGAGTTCAAGTTTCGTGGTAGACTGTTCAGATTCACAATTAGCACAACCACAACTATTTGCGTGAAAATAAGAGAAAGAAAGTTTGGAAATTTGCCGCATTATTTTCTAAGGGTTTTTTTTTAGAGAATGGTTCTCAAAATAGCAAAAGTAATTGTATCCAATCTACTTTAAGTGGACTGAGATAAAACAGTTTCAGAAATAATAACTAAATGCATCAAATGTAGAATTTAACACTCTCACAAGGCCTTCTTTCATGTCCAACTGAGGCTATATTTATCACTTCTGCTCTTTTTCAAGTAAAAAACACATCAGATTTGAACTGTACAGTTTCTTACTCAGCTCTAACACAAGCGAAGCACAGATGTGGCTCTGTGTAGAGCCTCTCTCTGGTGCCAGGTCATTAGTATTCAGAAGAGGAGAATTAGTTTTTAGCAAGAGTTTATTTATTCTGACAAGGCAAGCTGATAAGAAACATTCCAGTAAAGGAAAGACAAAAATAAATGAAGGAGAAAAGATTAGATGGTGACACTTCATCCTTGAAAGCCGCATATTTTTACAGGATAGCTATTATCATTAAGTTACACCCAAATAAGAACGGCTATTAACAAAAGCACTGAAAGTTTAATTAAAGGCTACAGAGAGTTTAATTTTGCAAAAGTAGTATGCAGTTGTTCTAACACCACAGGAGCAGTGATCTGGGAGGGATCTGGGAGCAATGATGGGGGGAAGGGGAAGCTGTGCAGAAACACCTCTCATCCCCTGCACTGTAAAACTTACAACACATGAGCTTCTAAAATGGGTCCTTGCAATGACAGAAATAGAAATAAACAGCAGAAGAGAGAATAAGCTGAGCATTTACTGAGCAGGAATGAGTGCTTTGGTTGCATTTGGTGTGAATGTTAGAATACTGGCTAGAAAAGAGGAGAGACTGGCATTTCAGCAAACCCGAGCTTTCCAAGACATGGCTGTTCACTACATCACTTTTGTTGCCAGTAAAATATGCAGATGCTGACATGAACTAATGTTTCCTGAGCAAATACACACTGTTGACTCAATGAATGCATCATGGACTAGAGAGAGTAGTAAACACACTGCAGTCATAAGCTTCTTTATTACAGCATATACGTATTTATGCCTCCAAAACAAATATATATTAATATTTTACTTTTTGTGGATTTCTTTTTTTTTTTTTTTTCCCCCAGTTAGCAATGTGTGTTTCCCAGTAAAATACAAATTTCATTTAGACTGATGACCAGGGCACACCTGGTCTGTAAATACTGTTTCACACTTTAGATATAGTTCTACTAACATACAAACAGTAACACCTTAAAATCAGAATAGCTAAGGTAGTTTTCAGAAGTTTTGCTCTTACTGGAAAAAAGAGTAACTCCAAAGAAAATAATACGCAAGGATTGCTGTCCCTTGTGTATTATGCTCCATATGGTGTTAGCTTTAAAAATGCAAATATTGTAATTAATTTACCATCCAAATTTGTATATTGACACTGCCTTGCTTCCTCCCTGAGATGAAGGATTTTAAATGTTTTCATGTGTTTATTGCCAACTTTATAACATCTGGTATTTTTCTTAATGTCTGAGTTATACAATTGCCTGAGAATACCAGCTTTTGCAGGGGGGTGACTTTTTAAATTGCAATTCCTATTCCCCAGGTTTTAGAAGATAAGCCTGTAAATAAAACCTTTGAAAAAAAGGAATATTATGAGGTAAACAATAAGATCTTTTTTTGTCATTGTTGTTAAAAAAATGTATAATTTTCAGTATATTTGGGAAAGAATTATAATTCAAAATCTTAAAGTTCTGGAAATACCACAGGCATGGGTGCTCAGGACTGAGACAAAAGAACAAGCTTGAAATTATCTTTGGGCCAGGCTATCTCCAGGTCACTCCCAGTTCAGGAATTGTTCAAAGGTGACTAAGAGAAAATGGAAAACTTGGCTGTTTAATATTTTTTTCTTCTATCTGTATTATAAATAGAAGTGGTGAATTTGCAGCACCAGCTAAGAAACATTTTGGTTTATTATTTTGTGAAAGATGTTCCACAAAAATTGATAGTACCAGTCAGATTCAATCAATTTAATGGATTTTTTGTGTACCACGGGGATGGTGCAATCTTTCAGTTTATTTTATTTTCGATGTATTCAATTTTTTTGAAGGAAGGCGTTACATAAAAGAGAACAAAACATATTCAGTTTGGCCTTAACTATTCCTTGGAATATTTGTTGCTGCCAGTGGTGTGTCATTTCCTGAAGCCGTATATGTAGCTGGTAGAACTGCATTATTGTACGTTCCTTCAGTCCAGCAGTTTTGGTCGCTTGGCATCCTTTTTCATTTATTCCAACTACTGTTACCTCAAAAGTGTTGCAAACAGATAAATTGCTTTCTGTAGTTTTTTCGACAACAAGGTCTCTTTCAAGACCTGAGGATAACTTTTCACAGAGTTCTTGTTTTGGCAACTAATGCTAAGTGACATTAGCTGTGACTCACAGGCTCACAGCTGAAGAGCCACAAAGAAGTGTAGGTAATTGTGAGAGCTGACCCATAGCAGCACGGTTGTATAAATATGATTCTGAGGCAAGCCTAATTTCCTTTTTAAGATGACATGATGGATCAAGGTAAAAGATCTAAACTGAATTCACAAAGTCCATGAATATTTATATACCCACACAGACGTAGAGGCATCTAGTGTCTTGGTCACCTCAAACAGCATACACAAGCTAACAAGGGACTCCAGAACTGCTGTCTTCCTTGATTTGTATAACTGTGGTATTCTTCTGGGTTAGATTCTAACTCTTAATGAAGTTAACAGGATTTTGCCACTCACTTTAAGGGAATGATTATGTAAATATCTGAAAAAAGTTTTCACACTTATTGATTTTTAAGAAATATTACATGCTTCCCTCACAATATACTTCAAACAGGTTTTCCCAGTTTTGAAGCTGTTAGATGGTCTGTTGCATTCTGCTGTTCCAGATATTATATTATCTTTTCCTGTATATGTTTAAACCACAGTAGCGTGAATCACAGCCTGGAGTGGAAATGTATTTTGATTTGGGAAGCAACAGAGAAGAAAGAAAATTCAAAATAGACAAACAAGGAAAACCATGAAAGAAATGTAGCCAAATCTTTCCACTTCATTTGGAGAACATACAGAACATTTCAAACATTTCAAAAAAAATGAACTGACAAACAACAATTGCTACATTTGTTGAGATAGATAGATAAAACTGAATCTAGCATTTAAAACATGCATAATGGATTTGCAACAACAGCATGAGGCTTTCTCTACTTCTTCACTAGAAACAATCCGGTTTTCACTTCCAGTTTCTCGTTTCCATATAGTGACTATCGGGGCCCCGCATAAGATGCAGAAACTCTGCCACCTCTTCCACCCTGGTTGGGGTTTGACTGCCCAAGCTGAGAGTTGGCTCTGGCACAGTGCTGCTGTGGCACCCCAGATCACAGCGCTGTGCAAGGGGCACATGAGAAGGAGCTGTGAGAAGCACGAGAAGGAGCTGTGAGACGCTTTCCTGGGGGTCTTCATCCCTTTGTTTGGGAGCTGCAGGCAAGCTCAGGCCTTAAGCTATGTCGCAGCTGCGCCTGTGCCTGGCCATGTACCTTGCTGCCCCTGACTTGGTGACATGACTTCCTGGCTTGACCTTGGGCCTGCCTCGCTGCTACAGGCTTGCATGGCAGTCACTGCTCTGTCAGCTGATCCTGGTCTCCACTTTTGTACAAGCTCTTCAGTTTTGGTTAGTGAGGGACTGTACCTCCTGTAAGTGAGATGACTATACCTCTCTGCCTTGCTGCCTGGCTTCTTGCTCACCTTCCACTGTGGACCTGCCCCACTCTTGCTGCTCCTGAACAATGAGAGCACATTGTTTTGTCTGCAGTCAGGATTCGGGTTTCCATCAGGATTGATACATTTGTGCATTAGTCTACATTTTTTGGTGTTGGAAGATGAATGTCAGTGAAACCAGTTCTGCTCCTCATCTCAAAAAAATAAAGTAGAACTGGCAAAGGATTATACAGGTGCTCAAAGATATGGAGTAGCTTCTATACAAGAAACAACTAAAAAGGCGAGGACTCTTCAGCCTGGAAAGGAGGTGACTGATGTGAAACAAGCCTCCAAGTTGTGAATGACGTTGAGACCATCAAATATGTGTAGTGCTGACAGATTCAAAAGAAATAGAAGAACGCGGTTCATGACACAACATGTCACTGAGTTGTGGAAATACTTGCCAATGGGCTGTGGGGTCTGAAAGCTTATAGATATTCAAAAGAAAACAAGGGATGAGAAAAAAGGGGGAAAAACCTCTACCAAGACTCACTCACTCATTTACTTCTAAGACACTTTCTTTGGTGATAAAAATCTCTGAGCTACAAATCACCAGATGTTTGAAGCATCATTATATGCTTGCTCTGTTCTCATACACTTTCCTAGACATCCGTTAAGGCCCCCGCCAGACAGGATGCTGGGCTAGACGGATGTCTGCTCTGACCCGATACAATTGTTCTAATGTTCTTAGCACCCCCGGTTGACACTAAGGAGTCATTTGTGCTGTCAGGATTTGTCTATGGAAAAAGGACTTACTGTTTTGAATCTCTGGGGGGAAAATAGGAAGTGCTATTTCCCGTAAAGAATTCTGTCAGTTTCTTTCAGTTCAGCAGTACCTGGAGGATGAATGCAGAAAACTCTTTGTTTTTAACTCTTACCTACAAATTTTGGGGGTTAATAATCAGTTTAAGATGGATATTTCCAACACTTTAATTTCTGGAAATAAGTAATATTGTAGAGGTATTTATTAATTAAAGATGACATAAATTAAAGACATTTACAAAGTTTTCCATCAGTAATTTCAATTCCATCCAGGGTGCACACTATTTAGAGTATCTGAGGTCTGAAAAAGGATATCAACATATATTTTGTACTGAAGGCTAGCGCTTGCTTTTGGTTCCTTCTTTTGAGTTCCTGTACTTCACTGGGCAGACTAGATAAACACACAGAATGAGGGCTGAACTGGTTCAGAATTTTTGTCACTTAAGCTGTTCGGTGGTCTGTGCCCATACAGGAAACAGAAAAAAGAGTCTGTAGAGAGGTGAAGATGCCAACCATCAGCCCTGTCATCACAACTCCATTTTCCATTCTTTGAATAGAGTGGAATACAAATTCCCATCTTCCACCTTTTTCAGCTGAATCATCTATGCCCTGTGGGAGATTAAATGAGCATTTAAAAGGGAGTGGGGGAAGCTAATTTGAGGAGACTATTAGAGACCAGATGCCAGAAACATATTGGGGGGGTGGAGTATAAAAATAGACCAAGCTATTCAGGCAGTAGGGATGAATATAACATATGGAAAGAGGCAGAGAAGAGGGAGAAGGCAAAAGGGCAGTTTGGGTTATTTAGAATGGACTCCTTAGGTAACTGAACCAAGTGACCGAATGCACTGACAGGCTTAAAATTAATAAACTTAATATCATTATATTTAATTAAATAATTATTAATAAATCTATTTACATAAATTTACACAAATTATCTTGCACTTTGCTGTAAAGGTAAGTGTGGTATCAACAGAGGAAGATTAAGAGTGACACTTTTTCCTCACTATCTCAAGGACACAGTCTTTTATTTTTATTATCCAGTCTAAGAGAAAAAAAAAAAAAAAAAAGATAGTTTCTGATAAAACAAATTAAGGAAGAAGGTCGCAAAGTGTCTCAAGCCACAGAGTAAATTAAATTCACACACCAGTGTAGATTCTGAAAAGTGCCCACATTGTGGAGTGGGCATGGAGGAATTAGACAAATGTCTTTCATATAGATTTGAAAGACTGCTGGAAGGACAATGGATGGGGAGAGGAACTGCTAAGAACTGCATCAAAAGAAGTATGACGTCATTGTAGTTGTGTTCTTGCACTGAAGGGATGACGCAGGGAGCACGACATTGCCCTAAGCAGTGTATATCCTCTTTCACATCTCAGTAAGTAACCGAGTTACCATAAAGGGAGGTTCAACCTTAGCAGTTTAGGCATTACTTTTCTTGCACCATAGGGTGGAAAAGAGACCCACTCGAGCTGTGAGATATACCTGTTGTTTTGCACAGTGCTGCCCATAGTTCTTCCTGTTGGAAGTAACCTCTGGAGCTCTGTTGGTCTAAGCCTCCCGCTCAAATCATGGCTACCTTAAGTTTGTTTTCTCAAGACCTCGTCCACTCGAGATATTAATATCTCCAAGATGGAGATTCCATGACCTCCCTTTGCTACTTGTTTCAGTTCTAGTCCACCTTTAAAGCAAAAATGCTTTCCTTTAATCTAGTCTGAATTTTCTGTGTTGCAATTTATGTCCATTGCCAATGCCATTTCCAGCCTACACTTCTGAGAAGAGTCTGGGTACACTGTCTCTATACCCTCGCATTACATGGTTCAAACACCAGTAAGATATTCCCTTAACCTTCTCAGGGACAAATAAACCCAGTTCTTAACCTCTCCTTGTACATGATGAGCTCCAGCTCCATAATCAAGTGGTCCTCCACTAGACTTGCATCTGTGTGGCAACATCTCTCTTGTACCTACATTTAAGCAACTGCAAAACTTGAGAACTTGCTGCTCTTAGCTACATTTTCATCAAGTGGAGAATCTGTCCCTCAGTTAAAATCCTTAGAAATTGCTGGCTCCTTCAGAAGACTCTTTCCAACTTTGAAAAGGATGTTCAATATCTCTTCTTCTGTGAAATATTTTCAGAGTTGCTTGCCTGTTTTTCATACATCCTGCAGTAGTAATATCACTGAGTTCTTCCTCCTGTCCTGTTTGGGTAGCAAGATGTTACTGCACTCTGAAGTTCACTTATCCTAGGAAGTATAACAAATAAGAATGTCTACCATCTTACTCTCTTACTCTTCCTCACATACATGCTATTTTTACTCTACAGAGCAAGAAGGAATAATATAATTAATAAATACATTTATTATATAAATTGCAATTAAGACTGCCAATTTGAAAAAAGCTTCATGTTTTCCCTCTCAAATAAGATGTAAGAATCCAGTTGTTCAGAAAACTGCTAATTACTTAACTTTTTTGACAGTGCCTTTCAGTTTAGAAGCAAGATATTAAATCTCTGCCAAAGGAAAGGTCAATTGCCCAGTCTTTTCTCCTGTACTTATGAGGCAATATCTCTCCTCATTTATACCACTGAGGTCAGAGAATTTTATATATATATATATAGAGAGAGAGAGAGAGAGTAATACAATGTGTTTTTATTTGGCTTGGAAATGTTGTGAAGGTAGTAAGCAGTTCTTCATTAGGATTTTCACCTGTAGTAGTAGTAGTGAAGCTGGAGGTGAATCCAAGCCATTCTTCAACATACTTTTCTATATTTCCTGAATGAAAGTGGTTACTATTATAAGTTATCTAAAACACAGCTGGTACACAAGAAAAAAAATACTGCTAGCATGTGTGTTGCATGGATGTTGAAGTAAAATATTAGCAATGCAATCTGCAATATCACATTGGGAAGAATCACTTCTCTTAGAATTTACAAAAAACACAGTGTTTTCAACTTGAATACATATATGTGTTTGAGTCAGTTCTTGCACATGACATCAACTAGATAAATACAACGGACTCAAATCCAGAATAACATTTCTATATTTAACACACAACTTCTCTGTAACTTTTCTATATTTGCACTCTGTGTAGCCCAGGAAGGTCAGTTTTTCTCATTATGATGTTTTATAATCACCCTGAGGCTTCTGTATTCTGCCCTTTAGCTTCACACCATTACAATCCACGGTTTCCCCTCACCAGTCCACTAAAAAGGAACACAGTGACTCTAGAAAAGAGAATTGTAAGTTTCAGTGACAAGTAATATAAAAATATATCACAGCCCTCCAGAAGACCAATGAGAACCCAGAAGAATGATCCTTATCTTGATTTTAAGACACTCTTAGGAAATTATTAATGATTAAAAAAACAGCTGTGCTGCTTTACACTAGCAGAGTGTCCAGCCCAGAATAGTTTAAATACATTGGTTTATATGCATTTATAGCATAAGAGCATGATCAGCTTTACTTTCCATTCACAAATGGAGCTTGCCTACCTGAACATGTAAGCAACAGGTAACCTGAACTTGGGGTTGAAGATCAAAGCCCTGTACTCCTTTCTGTGCTAAAAAAAATATCCTCAGGTAGTAGACACACACACAATTTTTAATGAAAAAAAAAAAAAAGTCTGATATAAATTCTGTAGGAGCACAGTTCCACTGGTTACATTTGCAGCTGGAAATTTCATTGGCCAGAGTCTCTGCTGTCTCCATGTTAAGTAGTGATGTCACATTAATCATTCTGGTTAAAACGAAACTGACAACAAAAGCAATTTACAAGCAGAGAAGTATAAAAAATCTTATTAGATACTGTGGCAAGCAGACTGCTTTAGAAAGGCCGTGTAAATCTCCAGTGAGTAAATAAGAGGAGTAAGAAAAACTGTGAGTGAGAAAAAGGATGCAAGTAAAAAGACGTGTGATGATGAAGAATCTGGGGAGTGGAGAAAAGAAGCCGTCTTAAACAGCCGAATGCTGAGAAAGTGTGCATTAAAGCATTAATCTGAAACCCAGTGGGGCACAGCATAACAATTCTACCATGTTCGGAGTGTCAGTTTAATACCTGAAAATTAAGTATAAACTGAGCATGAGTCAGTTCACTACAGCTGCCTCATCAAGTACCGCACCTCAGTCCTGAGAGAAAGACTAAGTAGGAAATTGCTCATTTTAAGAGCCATTAAAGAAACACATAGGGAGGAAAGCAGGGTGCAGAAAGTCCAGGCTTATGTGTTGGTTTAGACCCTGAATGCCAGTGTGGGAATGGCATCCCCAGCTTTGCACATCAGTCTTGACGCCAGACCAAGCAGTGTGCGTCAGTGGAAGCGCGGTGCGTGCAGCTGCCGGCAGCCACTTCACCAATGCGCACGGCCCATGCTGGGTGTGAGGAGCCATTTTCTGTAAGGGAACTGAGCCTCATTAGACATCTTTGTTTGGTTTACTCTCATAACTGCGTTACTCAGTTTATTGCATGTTTTCATCGCAAATAAGTATCAGCTGATACAGTATTTAAAGTTCAAACTTGAATGTAGAAGACAATTCTGTGAAAGGCTGTAGAAAGGTGGGTATTTCCCTGCAGGCTGTGGAGAGCTCATGCTGGAGCAGGGAAAAGTGTGAAGAGGAAGGAGCAGCAGAGAGGAGCTGTTATGGACTGACCGCAGCCCCCCCATTCCCCATCCCCTGCGCCACTCGGCAGGGAGGAGTCGAGTGAAGGGGTGAAGCTGAGCCAGGGAAGAAGTCAAGGGGTGGGGTGAAGGTGTTTCAGTTTTGTCTTTGTTGTTTGTCTCTTACTCTAATTGGCAATAAACTATATTTAGTTTAAGCCCAAGTAGAATCTGTTTTGCCCATGACTGTAATTGGTCAGCCATCAATCTGTCTTTATCTCAACCTGTGAGCTTTTCCATCTTATTTTCTCCTGTGTATTGTTTAAGAGGACAAGTGAGAGAGCAGCTGGGTAGGGGGCTGGCTGCCAACCAAGGTCAACCCACCACAGTAATAATAAACAAAACACATGTTTAGCATAACTGGGTTTATCACATCTATCTCAGCTGGGCATAATCCAGAATTTGTTGAAGGGAAGCCTGGGGAAGCTTATTCTTCATTGATTACTCACTCACTGCTGCTCTGTCATCTAAGGGATACAGAGCAGCAACATTTACTTTTTGGCTAGTTAGGTAAAAGAAACCCTGCAGCATGTGCATTCCCAGTACTGTAAAGAAAAAGAATAAGTGCTTAGTAGAACAACAGTCAGGTGTCTGTTGAAAATTTCACTGGGGTAGTGAAAGCATCTTAGTGTGGTGTATAAGACAGTATGTCACATGGCACCTAGACATGGCACTTACCTGGCAGAAGCTCTATGCATGTATTATCAGGCAGAAGTGTTATGATACTTATACTGCTTCACCCAGACTTTTAGTTTCTTTGCTTTTAAGCTTATTTATGGCAATATAAAGTTAGCTCACCCCCCTACCTGCAGTCAGAACAGGAAACAGTTATTTATGTTAATTTAAATAAGCTGTTCGTATTTTCCTTTTCTGGCACAAGCTGGTTGCTCACTCACCAACTGAATGAGTCATGAAAACCAGTTAGAATCAAGAGTTAATGATAAAATGCTTTGGCATTTCCACTTCCATGTCTCATATATTTGCAAAGGAAATGATACATTGCCCATCGCTTTTTCTCAAGTTACTTAAAAATCTATCTTAACTATACTGTAGGAGGTCAGGTTGCTCACGGGCGCTGGTCTGACATGCAAGAAAACAGAGTGCTGATTGATACAGAGGAAATAAATCTCAGGGAGTAGCTTGCTTGGATTTTTTTTTTTGTTTGTTTGTTTAATTTGCCAGAAATGGCAGAGAAATTACTCCTGCTCAGGAAGCAATTGGATAATGTGGAAAGTCCTAAGGCTTTTAAACACAGCACCTCTGCTTCCCTCAGTGGGATTGGTGGTAATGACTAGTAAGTTTCTGGCAAGTTGTCTATTGCGAGAATGCCATTTACTTGCTTTAGAAGGGAATATTTCTGTGTCTGGAGGTAGTTTATTTGATTTTTAAGGTTGTTTTAAACAATAAATAAAGAACCAGCACTTCTGTAGGAATCAAATGACGTTTCCAGCACTGATTCCTGCTATATGCCAAGAACCCGCATCTTCCTGACAACCACATCAGCAGCACCTCACTGATATCCCACTGGCAAGCTAAGGAGGGTGTTTGGTGAAAGTCTGAGTGTCTTTGCAAGACTGGTTGCAAGCCGTCCTGGGCTTGTTCTGCGTGCTATCAAAAAGCACTCCATGGTGCTATTGCTCGGGGCTGGGGTACTAAATCGAGCACTGTTAATCCCATTAGGACTGTACAGCACCCAGACACACACAAGCTGTTTCACCTCTGGCCTGCTTCAGGAAAAGTTGTAGGTGTATTAGGACCTGCTTAGAAAAACTATCCTCAAGTAGCTGTCTGAGAGACCTGGAAAAATGCACCTAAATGCTCTTCTGAAATTCAGCGAGGGAAAAGGGAAAGGGAAAGGGAAANCTCACTGATACTGGAAAAAATGAAATTGCTCCTTGAAGGAGGTATGTTTACAGACATTTACGGATACTTATTAACAGTTTTAATGCTGTCACAGTCAAATGTAGAACAAGTTCAAGAAGTAATGAAGCAGGACAAGATTCTAAAGGGTTTTTAGAAAAGTATTTAACTCTTCATTGTATTTGACTATCCTGTATTTGAAGAGCCCTGTACCATGTCACAAAGACCATCTTCCTTTAATATATTCCTTTTTGACCAATTTATTCACCATCTCATAGCAAGGTTTCTCGAAATACCATCTGCACAAACTCCAATAGGGAACATAAGCAAGAATATTTCTGTATTGTGCCTGTTTCAAACATTAAATGTGTGGTACTTATACATACCAAATAAATATTTTTCCACTGGGTTCCTGCATTAGGCCAATTTGTCAATGTGATAAAATCCAAATTCTACATTTTGTCATTAAACTGAGCAGACAGGTTCAAATTAGGTTTCTACAAGGCAATTCTTTAAGAAGAATTCAAAGATTGTAGAAATGGTATAGAACATCTGTAAAATGAAAGAAAATAAAAGACACAATTTTTTTTTCCTTTGGGAAGCAGGATTAGTTTGTTGTAAAGTTTAAATACATGTCAGATGTGGAAACACAGCTGAAACACTAAAAAATTCATATAATTTAAAGTGTTCCACACTGATGCCAGATTAGGCAGCAAGAACATGAATTATGGGAAATGCATTCATTTGTTTTGTTTAAAGAAATAGAGTAGAGATACATTAACTACAAAAACCCATTTGCCCAAGCTTCTTTAGTTATGAAACACCCTCCATATAATAATATAATGTCTGGTATATTCTTGAATAGCTTGACAAGTTGCAATTTCAGTCAATTTTGGCTTTCAGTTCTTGCTGTCATGGAAAGAAGAGCTGTTTCAAATAAAAGACATGAGGTGAAAGGAGTGAATCTGGAGCAAGGTTCCTCAGATAAAAGACCTTTCAACTTAGGACAGATATGATTATTATTTAATTGGCAAAAAAAGCTAGATTATGAATATTTAATTAACAAGACTCCAGCACAAACCAGAGACTGAAACAGAGACAGATAGATCTTAGTCTGTGATTATACTGCTTTTTCTCCTATTAATTAGAACCTACTCCATGCTCTTTTGTTGTGTTTGTACTGCCTCTTATGCTAATTGTAGTTTTAGCCTTCCTTATGGAATTGTAATTTAAATTTTGTAACATTGTAATCTTTAGCAATTCATCCTCTTGTAGCTCCCAGACCATATGTTTCGAATTAGATTCATTTGTAACTGGGTGTATTAAGACTTTTGGAGTGTCTATAGTTGGAGTTATACCCCTGTATCCTTGATTATGTTATCAAGTCTTTCTCAATAAAATTAGTAATTATGTACAAGTTTCTTTAAAAAAGGTGGAAGAAGAAGGGGAATGATTTGGAAGATGGAGAACCTTTATGTAGGTAACATTTCTTTCTTATCTATTCTGTTATACTAAACTAGTCTCTGACTCAACAAAAGGCTTTATGCTATTCTGCTATCAACAATAATTAAAACTTTTCTGGAGTTATCTCACCAACCAATGACAAAACAATCATTTGTGTAGATTCCTCTTACATGTAGACTAGCCAGCCATGTCAACAATTAAACATGAAAGTCACCACAACAAGGAACATTATTTAGCTGTATCAGTGGCTTCAAAATTTGGCTTCAGTTCAGCCCAGATATGTTAAGCTTCAGAAAATTGACATCATGCTCCATGCTGATTCTTCTACCCAATGGCCATCTTTAAAGGTATTGGGCTGCTTCTGTTCTCTTCTGTGGTGAATATATGTCAGATGCTTGTCCCTTGTAATGTTTCAACAGGTGGTGAAGCCTTCTGACTGTTTTCCTAGGATTTTTACAGAAAGGTCAGTGCTTAGCACTGTACTGCTCCAGAAATCTCACACATGGGATGGAATATGTACAGCAATACAGACTGGACACCAACTAGCTAGAAAGCAGCTTTGCAGAAAAGGAGTGGATAATCCTGGTATATGACAAGGAACTTAAGTTAACATGGGTGAGCCCTATGCCTCTGCAGCAGAGGCAGCCAACAACTTTCCCAGCTGTGGCAGCAAAAGTGTAGCCAGCAAGTCAAGGGAGGTTTAGCACTCTCCTCTGTTTAGCACTATGGAGTTCACAGCTGGACTGCTTTGCCTGCTTGTGGGCTTCCCAGTATAAGACGTACATGGCTATCCTGGTGCAAGTCCAGTGGAGAGTAATCAAAATGCTTAGAGGACTCCAGCACATGGCATATGAAGAGAAACTTCTTGCTCTTCCTGACTAAAGGTGTGACACTTGCCTTTTACATCAGGAAGCATCTTCTCTTTCCCTCCTCTCCAATTTTCATGAACTTTTAATGATGATAGAGTGCCTTCTTGTAATATCAGCCAGCTCCATCACCACTCCTGAACAAATGTGGTTTTCTTTTAGAATTTTTTTTTTCCAGAACTTTTTTTTTTCCCCCAATCTCATGAAGATTTTAGTTAACTTCCAATATTGATGAATACGAGGTAAGGAAACTAGACTGTTTCTTGTTCTATTTGCTCAGCTCTATCAAAAGGATGGTTGCTTGAGTTTTGGCTGATTCACAGGTAGTAATTTAATGCCTCCTCAGATGGAACAAAGTGGTAATTTAGTGTAACGAAGTGGGCAGGGTAGTGTATCTAAACCCAAATAATAGTCCATGATGGAAAGCAGAATTTTCAAAGGAGATGAAGTCTATTTTCATCTTTAGCATGGTAAGAAAAGCTTTATTTTATGGCACCTAAGAATGTTTATCCAAATTCTGATACTCTCAATGACCTTTCATTGCTATTTCCTTCAAATCTAAAGTATAAGTACAGAGTTTTAACAAACCTGATTTTGGCAATAGGTTATGAATAAGCCCTGCTCATGAAAAAAGCAACAAAAAGAATGTGTCATGGTAAAAAGCCGATACAGACAACAGTGAAAGGTATTTCTCAATTCTGAGCCTGCCTGAACTGATTTGGATATTGAAAGCATAGACAAGAAGGAGAAAAAGCTAAGGTGGTGCAGAAATACAGCATGACTGAAAAGAAATGCAGTTATTTAATCCAGAACCATTTATTTTTAAAATGATAATGTTTTTAATACCATAATCCAGAAAACTATGCTTGTGATTTTATTAACGTGTGCCTTAATGGAAAACTCTAGGTGTGGGCTCAGAATGCCTTAATGGTTTCTGGGAGAATGAGAAGTAGTTAGTAGAGACAGTTCATTACTACACTGGGTCCAAAAAGGGGTAAGGCTTACAGTGAGTGACAAATGGTTTTGATTGATTTATTGGGTGAACTACGTGCCTACTTTTTAATTGCTCCTTCCTTTTTCTTCCCTGAGCTCAACCTCTTTTAATCATAGTCACACAATAAAATGCCCGTTCCTCTAGCTGAGAAAAATGTTTCCCTGCTTTTCTGAGGGATCTTCTGATGCTGAGTGATGCCTTACTCCTGAATTTTGTGTAGTCTTAGGCTATAAATTAGCCTTTAACAGAGAGACCAAAAGCATAGCTATGGCAGTCATCAAGTACTCAAGGAGAAATTTTGACTGGCAGAGAGAGAAGTTAGGGAGACGGGTGACAGCAGTCAGCTCATGCTTGAGGCTGCAGAGGTTGGCAATAAGTCTGTCTGATCTTGGCCAACAAACGGAGACTGCCAAGGTCTCCATCTGGTTCCCTTCCCCTGTATGCATAGCCTGTGCAGGGCTTGGGCTGCTAGCTGAACACAAATGTTGAGCTATGGTGTCTTGGAGAAGTCAGGTGTGCAGACCATCCTGGGGTTAGTGCATATGGGGGGGATTTGACAGTGTGGGCTGGCAAGTAAAAGTGTAGGTGCCTGTGGGTTTTTGGCAATTTTTATCACATGGGTAACCTGCTTTAACACATGTATTTCAGGAAGTTTTATCATTTGATTATAGAATATAAGCCATTACTTGGTGAATAATTTTAATTAAACTGGCACAATATCACTGAGAGAGAAATATAGCAAAAAACGTATTCTTAGGTCTTACGTAGACCTAAGGCTGAGGTGTTGTTATTCTACTACCTCCACTGAGACTTTGCAGAATAAAGCTTTTAATAACTAAGGAAAAGGTGCGGAGAGAAAAGTACTAAATTCTGTGAAGTGCTGTCTGACTCAGAGTAAAAATCTCCCCTAGGAAGACGGAAAAAAATAATGCTGTATTAGCTGGCTAGTTCAGAACCATTTCTATACCCTAATGAAGGCAACTCTGGAATTACATATCACTCATCTTGGGTGGAAGGGGCAGTTTGTATAAACAAATCTCAGTGGTTATGGGCAGTTATTGTCTGTCATAGCCTTTGAAAAAAAGACTAGCCTGTCACTGAGTGGGACATTTGAAAGTAGGATGACATATACGGAAGGGAGGAGTCGAAATACATAATCTTCACAGCTGCAACAGCTTTAGCAGAACATACTAAAATATAAAATGTGGAATGAAACAATATTCAACAACAGACCATTACCACAGCAAACCCAAGAAATAGTATAAGTAATATTGCTATCATAAGCATTAGTTCATCCTGGTTTCATCAACATTTAATTGCTTGTGTAATGAATGTGTTCTTTACTATGACTATTAACACTGTTTTATTACAGTTATAAGTTTATATTTTAACTGTAATATAATGATTATGACTTTTACAATTGTATTACAGCTCTAACATTCTTATAATTAAAAGTGATAATATTATTAACACTTGTATCTGTGTTAATAATATTTCATACATAGTAATTCTTTCAAACATTTTTATTAATGGTCTGAAATGCCAGACTGGGAAATTGTAATGGCTAGGATGAAGACTGAACTGCCAGTGGCAGAACATGACTCAGAGCAGCCTGAGACGGAGTGGCATGATAAACACTCAGAGTATTTTTAAAAGAAACCAGACTCAAATTATAAGGTACAAAATGTAGCTGCCTACAGTTATTTTAACGTTCCCAGCAAAGTGGCCACTGAGGAAAAATTAGTGAGTGATTAGACAGTGAAGCATTTAAGAAGTCCTCTGGAAAAATAGAAGTTAGAGGGAGACATTGACAACTTACTGCAAACCTTTTTGTACATTTTCCACAGACCTATGAAAATTGTGGTATGAGAGACAGACTGTGAAAAGGCTAATGTGAAATGCAGGCTGCTTTTGCATGAATGAAGGGGCACCAGCATTGGCAAGAAAGCAAAATGTAAGAAAAGGCAGTTTAAAATACGGAAAGGTTTTATTATGCCTCAGAACAAGAGGAAGAAAAGCTAGATATATTTCTCTCAGAGCAGTTGTCTGAGCGTTTGGAACATAAAATAGAAAAACCCAGTCAGTAATGATCTTGTCTGCACTTTATCAGCTGCTGTTGCGCATTTTGCAAAGAAAATTTGTCTCCTGTGGAAGACGTAAGTTTTAGGTTGTGACAACAGTATCTGTTTTATTTGCTAGCATTTGGTCTGTGCATCTTTAACAAGAGGCGGCTGGCTGAGGAGAGCCTGCTGGAGATTGGCCTGAGCTACGAGTGCCTTGGTCTGTTCCAAAGGGATCCCAGAGCTGCCAGGACTGGGAGAGAGGCAACAAGGAATTGGGAGTTTGTAACTCACACAGGCTGCACATTGGTAGAGTCCTATAGGTGTGACAGGTTTATTCAGAGCTGAAGGTTGCACGCTTTTTTCATAAGCCTGTACTGCTTTCCACTCCTATTCCTGTTTCATTCTCGCTTCACAACTTTCCTTTGGGGTAGTCAGCTTAAACAAGCATCAGTTTTGCAGCTGCCTATATATCACATAAACTGTGTCTGTTGGAGTCAGTGTCAGCAGCAAGAGTTTCCCATGGTTTCAACATTTTTCTGCAAAATGTTAGTAATATTTGGGAAATGGACAGCATATGTTCCCGGAGTTCCTTGTGAAAACAATAGGAGTCCGAATTGTTCAACTGTGTGAGATCATCCAAGCCCATTTGATGACTGACTCTTTCTAAATCTTGAATACATCTGTGGAAAGCTTAGGGAAGGGTGTGATTCTGTCCAAACCAGCAGAAGCAAATGAATGAAAATGGCCATGGGAGCGAAATCCCCATGTAGCCCCAATTCAGTCACCTCCTTTCTCATGTTTTGCAGACAATGTACTTTTACTGTTCTGATTCACTAGTCATGAGATGTTTGTCTTCCACTTTTCCAGAGCACTGTGATAGGAAAGTGTCCTGGTTTCAGCTTAATTCAGAGTTATTTTCTTCCTAGTAGCTGCTATAGTGCTATAGTGGGGTTGCTGAGGGTTGAAGATCAACAAGTGCCGACTGCCACCACAATGGTGCACTGGCAGCAATATTGCACCAACTGAGACTCCCTGATTCCCATCCATAAGCTGATTCATCGACTGGAGAGCCAAGGAATGATCAGCAAGACTTGCTCACCCTTTAACAGTCCCACATGGCCAGTGCAAAAGTCTAATGGGGAGTGGAGACTAACAGTAGACTANCTGCGTTCCCTCCCAGCTTCTGGTGCACCTGGCAGAGCATAGGAAGCTGAAAAGTCCTGGACTGGTGTAAACACTACTGAGCAACAACTAAACCATCAGTGTGTTATCAGCATTGTTCTCCTACTAAGTCCAAAACGCAGCACTGTAGCAGCTACTAGGAAGAAAATGAACTCTGAATTAAGCTGAAACCAGGACAGAAAGGGAACATGTTCACTGCTCCTTATAACACTTGAGTTCTGTTCATTATAAATCAGTTCTAGATGAGACAGAAAGCAATACAAGCTTTTGAAAGGAGGGAATGGCACAGCTCATATTACTTCCTCTTCTGCTTCGTATGGTTTGCTTACTGCGTAATGAGGTCCGTTAAGAATTAGATAGTATTATCGATATACAGAAGTCTTTATACCATGATGCATGTGATGCTAAATGTTTTTATCTAGAAATAGCAGAAATTTTTAAAAAATAATGTTTGAGTAGTCTTTGATAACTCAGCCATATAGCTACATCCCCAAAATGTTGAGTAAACAAAACCAGAACACTTTAGTCAGTATGCCTTGTACACAGACTGAAGGCACCACCAGGTTTAAGTTATGGCTGAATGCTAAACTTGCATTAAGATCTTTCATCAAAATATGTTCATAACCATAGCGCACACATCCAGATTCTGAGTAAACATACTGCTTTTAATTTTCATGCTGATAAAGTTCATTTACAAGGAAAAAGGAAAAGGTATAAAATAGCTTTTTGGAAACATTAATGGTCTGATCAAAATATTATATGCTGTTCTGTAGATTACCAGAAGAAGTGATGCTGTCTTGAATTTGACAGGTATTTTAGCATATGTGACAAAGGAACAAGTTTTTCCTCCCCCTGAGGAGAGGAAAAGACAAAAGAAAAATTAGCAACATTTGTCAGCCATCCTAGTAGTCTTTGAGAGGTTTCAGAAGAACCTTCTCAGTCTTCTCAGAAAATAAATATATGCTATTCCTTTTAAACATTCCAACCTATGAAACACAAAATTCAAAGATTGTATATAAAAATCAATATTCTACTGTCATGTTGTTTCCCAGTGTGGTAAAATTAATTGGCAAAAGTCCTTAATTTTTATTTGAAAATGTTCCCATGTTCACTCAACCCCTATGTAAGGAAGAAAATAATGAATCAAAGAAATAAACTTCTGAAATTTATACAGAAAGAGAAATACTACTTTCTTCCCAGTACCTCATCGTGCTTCAAAGATTAACCAGGCATGGAGTTGAAAATAATAGTGCACAATGAGCATCTTTATTTTTCATGTGTGACTTTTTTAGGTACTTGCAGAGGGGAAAAAATGGGAGGGGAAGAAGGGACCAGAATAGGGAACTTCTTTTTCTGAATTTAAAATTCTGCTAGAATAAGAGGAGAAGACACAAACTGTATTTTTTTTCTCTCTCCTCTGAGCCCTTATGAAATCATGACTTGTAGCTTCTAAGTTTTTTTTTTTTTTATCTCTGTAAGCATGCAGCTCTACAAAAGAATTTTGTTTATCATGCCTGAAAACATGGAATATTCAAGCTGATGAAGTTGTGCAAACAATATGTCCTTTAAGAAACCTTTAAGGGAAAAGAAAGTTGGTTTTGGTTTGAATCTTATCCAGGACACTGACCCAACCCTTCAGTAGTACTGAGAAAATTATCAGTGGCTGAAACAGAAACTGATGGTTTCTAATATGCAAATATTTCTCTCTTTTCTGACAATATTTAAAAAGAAACACGTGACAAAGTAATGTGCCGCAGAGCTGGGACACTAAGAAAAATCTCGATGCAGAATGAGGTTCTTTGAATAAAAGTCTGTTTTACACCCCTCCACAGAATGTAATGCAGTGATGCGGCTGTGCCCAGGAAGAATACAGGCCTTTAGTTTGTGATTAATAAGAACCTTTTATTTAAATATTTTTACTCTGTATTTTCCTTAAGTACCTTTTCTGAAATCTGAGAAAAGGTGTAGAACAGCTCTGTAAGGTATTTTGGTATTTAGTATTTGTAGCATTCCTGCAACTTTTAATTGACTTCTGTTTATGCACTTGTTACAGCTCAGTACAGCATTTTGAGAGGCATATGTTTTCCCCATTTCTTATTTATTCCTAACTGAATAAAGCAATAGCTTTGCTAAAGATGAGGAAAAGATATGCTCTATGTTCTGCTGTCTCTTCACAGTTCTAACAGGTCCTTGTCATTCACTGCTCTAAACAAAACCCTTTTCCAAATCCGTTAAAACAACCCCTTCACACTGCTGCATACAATTCAGTCACTTATTAGGCTGTCCCTATTTGTTCAGCGTTATCTCATCTGTTTGTCCTATGGCATGTCAACTATTTAACCGTAGCCAGTCCGATACATTGATTTCGCCTCTTGAATGTATAGGCTTAAGATCATTTCTTTTCACAGTGGAACAAGGCTCTGGCTGCTTCCAGTATCCAATGCATATTTCATCCAAGGCAGATGCTTGGAGCCTGTGAATAATACTTCCTTTTACTTGAATGTATTTAATTTAGCAGTCTTTCACAGTTCTTTAATTCATCTCAGCTAGTTAATGAACATTCATACTAATGGTATAGATATATTTTCCCTCTAAAAATCAGTAAAATGAATGTATTAAAAATGGTTCCACCAACCCTTGCTGCTAAGATTCTTCAATGGAATTCAAAAATTAGTTTGCCAGAGAGCACATGTCCAGAAACAATATAAAAAAGACAGTACTTTATAGCAAAACATGCCAGCCAGCAAAATCTGAAACAAAAGGAGGCGCCTACAGGCTAGAGGAAACTCTAAATAGTCAACTAATATTTTTTCTAATATATACCGCTCAGTCTACGTGTGACAGCCTCACTTATGTTCTTCTCCAACAAAATTTTGAGATTTCATATCCATAGTGCTTATTAACTGAACATTGATGGTTGCCATATTTTTTTCCAGCAATACACCACAGCTCAATTAAAGACTGAATTTACTGAAGTATGGGTTACGCAAACAGCTTTTTGGGAAATATGTTTTCTGAGCAGGAATGGGGATCTCTGGAATCCCAGGGATGGTTGTTCTCCCTGAGGGAAATCTGTGACACCAGCTCCCTACCTGGTAAAGTGCAGCTTCTGATGGAAAATGCTTGCTGAATTTCAGAAAGAAGGATTTTGCAGTGTCCAGATCCGTATAATCACTACAACCTTTTGTGAGGAATAACCTACTATTACACAGCTAAAATAACTCTTCAACCAAAGTACAGTAAGACAAACAAAGTAATGTTATTCACAACCTCCAGAGCACTCTGATTTCTTCATCCATCAAACTAAACATCATAGCTGAAAACGTCTCACGTTATCGGTGAAGAAAAGGGAGACAAAAACAAAAGGAAGCTACTTACAGTGACTAGATAGGAGAATTTTTCTCATTCTGTGCAGCTAGCTAGCTGTTGGCTTTTCTACCTTTAACACCACCAGGATTTCCAATCTGCCCTGTGTTCTACTAGGAAGAGATTCTCTCTAATAAGTAAAACATGTTTCCTTTTTATAGCCAATGTCTCTTCTCTTATAGCATCCAGACAGATTTAATCTTTGTTATGAAACTAGCTGTTCTTCCTTGTCCATGAGATGGCTTGGCATCTGAAGTAACAATTTTTCTGATATGACTTCTGTATTTTGTACAAGTGCTGTGCTGCAGGAACAGGCAATCAAAACAGGAAGGATGAATCTGGGGCAAGACACATGCCTATGCTCTCACACACTAGCTTATTCAATATCTATTTCTAGGTTTAAGAATGGTCTTGTAGAAACATCTAACCAAGCTTTGTGGTTCATTACCTGCAGCTAGCTGCAGTTAAGACCATCAGTAATTATGTGTCTTGAAATGATGGTGTGATTGGAATAGAATACAATAGAATAAATAGAACAGAACAGAATAGAATATTCCAGTTGGAAGGGACCTACAATGATGATCTAGCCCAACTACCTGACTGCTTCAGGGCTGACCAAGTTAAAGCACGTTATTCAGGGAATTGTCCAAATGCCTCTTAAATACTGACAGGCTTGGGGCATCGACCACCCCTCTAGAAAGCCTGTTCCAGTGTTTGACCACCCTCTCAGTAAAGAAATGCTTCCTAATGTCCAGTCTAAACCTTCGCTCGTACAGCTTTCAACTGTTCCCATGCATCCTATCGCCGGATCCCAGGGAGAAGAGATCAGCCCCTCCCTCTCCACCTCCCTTCCTCAGGAAGCTGTACAGAGCAATCGGGTCACCCCTTGGCCTTCTCTTCTCCAAATGAGACAAGCCCAAAGTCCTTAGCTGCTCCTCGCAGGACATTCCTTCCAGCCCCTTCACCAGTTTTGTTGCTCTCTTCTGGAAGCATTCAAGGACCTTCACATCCTACTTAAATTGTGTGGCCGAGAACTGCACACAGTACTCAAGGTGAGGCTGCACCAACGCTGAATACAGCGAGATGATCACCTCTTGTGACCAGCTGGTTACACTGTGTTTGACGCACCCCAGGATGGGGTTTCCTCTTGTGGCTGCCAGGGCACACCGCTGACTNAGGATGGGGTTTCCTCTTGTGGCTGCCAGGGCACACCGCTGACTCACACTGAGCCTGCTGTCAATCAGCGCCCCAGATCGCTTTCTGCAGGCCGGCTCTCCAGACACTCCTCTACCAATTTATACTCATGCCCAGCATTACTCCATCCTAGGTGCAGAGTCCAGCATTTGGACTTGTTAAGTTTCATCCCATTAATCATATCCCATGCTCCAATCTATCTAGATCCCTCTGAAAGGCCTTCTGTCCCTCAAGAGAGTGAACAGCACCTCCCAGTTTGGCATCATCAGCAAACTTGCTAATGGTGCATTCAAGTCCTGCATCCAGATTCTTGATGTATGTTGAACAGGACTGGCCCTAGAATCGAACACTGCGGAACACCACTGGTGACTGGTTGCCAGCCAGATGTAGCCCCATTCACTACAACCCTTTGAGCTCTGCCCTTCAGCCAGTTCTTCACTCCTTCACTCAGCACACCTTAAACCTGCTCATCCCACAGCTGGACAACATGTCCAGAACAATGCCATGAGGGACAGTATCAAAAGCCTTGCTAAAATCCAGAAAAATTACATCCACTTTCTTCCCTTCATCCACTAGGTGGGTAACCTTATCATAGAAGGATATCAACTTAGTTAAACAGGACTTTCCCTTTGTGAACCCTTGTTGACTGTGCCTGGTTACTGGTGGCTGGCTCAATACCCCTTTTCTAAGCATCCTATAACACTCTTTAGTGTTGATGATCTGGTGAGCCTAGACTTGCGTTCGGGAATCCCAATGGTGATGTTTTTTTCAAACTGGCAGCAAGAGCAAGTTGATAAGTTATTCAGTTTTTTTTCCACCCCTAAGTTCATAAGACTAAACTGTGTTCTCTAACACATGCTTAACTATGATTATTTAAAAAAAAAAAAAAAGGGAGGGGCATATGGCCCCTATCTGTTGTACCTAATCGAAAGAAGAACCATGCGGCAGGAAGCCTGTGAACATGCTGGAATGCAAAAGATACCCACAAGGGCAAGTGCAATGTCATGCACACACCACACTTTTGAAAGTTCAGTAGAAGTTATACATCCCACTCTACATCATGTTGGAAGCAGAAGAAAAGTGCTATTAATGAAAAGGAAAACATTAGTTTTCTTGATAGATCCAACAAAGGGAATTATGTACTGAACAAGTGTGACTTATTCACAGGCAAGATCTAACGTAAAGGAAATGCAAGGGGAGATATAGATCATGTCAAAGCAAAATAGTGCCCAGAAGTGTTACATGGGAACAATTTCTGCTGTTCAAATGAGAAGTTGTTCCTTGGCTCTGTTTTCAAGCACTGCAGCTATTTCCCGTTGAAAAGAAATAGGAAGCTGGTTTGGAAGGGAAGAGTACTCTGTGT
The DNA here is from genome assembly GCA_013400535.1 of Scopus umbretta. Taxonomy (NCBI): domain Eukaryota; kingdom Metazoa; phylum Chordata; class Aves; order Pelecaniformes; family Scopidae; genus Scopus; species Scopus umbretta. The sequence goes on from VZTL01010973.1 coordinate 51,346, forward strand.
GCATGGTATGGATGAGATGGCATAAGAGCTGTCGTGCCCCGCTCAACACTTGTCTCCCAACAATAAAGTGTTGCTCTCATGGAGCTCTCTACTCCTAAGTAGATAAATCCACTCAGTAGATAAATGCAAAGAGGTGCTAGAATTGCATGCAGTCTTCAGAGTAACTTCATTTTTTGTTTGTTTCCTTTCTGTTCTGGAACAGAAGGAACTACAAATGGAAAAATCTCCTGAAACACAGATCTTAGTTCTCATCTGTTCTTAATGGTATCGTTGAGTTATGACTATGTACTTTCAAGTTTGATTTTTCTAGTCAAATAAACTAGATCAAATTAAATAAGATTTTCTAATCATGACTCATTTTCTTTTACCTCGTGAAGCTTTTAGAGTTGGCATCAATTACAAAAAGAATTTAATGGTGGTATGACCTTAGTTCTAATACTGGTTGTTTTTCCAAGCCTAACTTATTTATTCGCTGGAGTTTGAATTCCTTCTTTTGCTGGATTAACGTTGTCTGATAAAAACAGATACTCTGTTATTTTAAGATAACTGAGCTTTTCTTTTTTTTTTTCGATTCATGCTCCTGTATGGTACTTTTACTAACAGTTGTCACATGCCAGCTGTTAATCTCTTGGTGTTGTGTAATGACACAAATATTTGGAGGATTTAGAAGTTGAAGTTGTGGGAAGAAGTTTTAATATCTATATTTGCCACTCACTCAAGTCACAAATTCAAGGTATTTCTTACATCTGCCTTATTGCATTTCTTGTACCTCCCAACCCTCTTTTGCGCAGCACACTCCTCTGCTGCAAAGTCGTTTTGCTTACGTTTCCTTGACTATGTCTAATAGCCATGTATTGTAGACCATTGCTTTTCTGTTAGATCTCCTTGTGATAGTTTTATCTTCCTGGTTTTGAGTTAACCTCTCACATGCAAGATAACAGCTGAACTGAGACTATCTCTGAGAGGCTGTTTGACCCTGCAGCTCTTTCATACGCAGAATATCGGTGGGGAGGGAGAAGGGAAAGAGGAGCGTGATTTTTTGTGGTTGTTGCTAGTACATAAAACCATTTGTTCAGTTCAGCTTAACACAGCAGATCACATGCATGGCAGCACTCCACTTGATTGGAAAGAATGACTTTTAGAGCACAACTTACAAATACTATCTGCAATTAGAAAATGCAGCATTCAAATTTGTTTAGAGTTTAGCTTCAGAACTAAAATAAACATTCTTGGGTTGTATACTAAGTTATTCATATAAATGCACATATAGTTGTGTACACATCAGGCAACATTACATCACTGTTAGGGAAATAGCCTAAGGATTTAAATACAGCTGGGGTAGTTGCACTGAGATCTCCAGTAACCTGAGGAGAAACTAGTTTCAAAAGTGTTAGGTTAATTTCAGAAGCTTGCATCCCGCTCTGCATTAATCTGTTTCCAGTCCAGTTTTACAGTCTTGCAGTTTGGCTCTTTTATAGCAACACTGCACACAATTCTTCTGGCTGATCTCAATCGTATATTTGGGAATCAATTATTTTTAAGCAAAAATAAACTATCTTTAAATAGATATCTTAAGATGTAAAAGGTCCCATTTTGTACCCACTATTTCAGATTTGAGTATTGTATTTTACTTCACTTACAGCAGTTGCTAGAGAAAGCTGCAGTTTTGAAATCTACATGTTTCCCCAAAGCTTTATGAATTTGCAACCAATATTCCTTTGATCAATGGTATGCTTGCTCCAGAGCTTAGAGGGAAGAATCTCTGTACATGTGAGGTCCCAGGAGAAAGAAGCAAAGAATGTTTATTTCTGCACAGGTCTTTACAGTAATTTCAGTATCATTTTAGCTGTTATTATACCATGACCAAACTGGCTAAAGTGTACCTTTTTTGTTACTTACAGTTACTCTTATGATATTTCTTGCTTGCAGTTGCCAGTTTCATATCATTGTAAGAACTAACCTTGTAAAAGGATGTTTTTTTGCTAGAATAAAAGGAGGACTACAGGAGAAATGAGTGATTATGAAATACAGGTTGACTTCTTGATCCCTTGGGGGAACTTTGCTTGCATTAGGTTTGCAAGTTCTGAATTACTGTTTTCAAAAGCACGAGGCTATTTTGCAAACCAGAGAATAATAATGAAGTCCAGCACCTGAAGCATCACCAACTGTAGAAGACAGACGGCTCTCCCCTTCCACCCAACCTGCTGAATTTGACTCACGTCTTAGTTGCTGCATGGTAGTTACCATATGAAGTGTTAAGTTCATTTTACTCTTGTTTCCCAGAGAATATTGCTATGAAAAGTTATGCTTCTATCAACAGGCCTTGAAACTTTCTGCCACTTCTGCTGAAATGCAAACTAAGACTCTAAAGTGAAGTTTGAAAGAGAAAACACACGCAAAGATGTGTGTAATGCCTTTCTCCAGAAGCAGAAGCAAATGTTTAACTGTCACTTAAATTATTATAAATACCAAATTAAAATTGGTCAACAGCAGCTCTTGTGGAAAAAAAATCACCTTTAATGAAAGATCATTTCTGATGCCTTGCTTTTGTATAAAGATGCTTCAAAACAAATCAAACAATAGCTTCTGTCTACAGAATTTTTCCCTGGAAATCTGTAGGAATTGGTTTTGAAGGCCCCATGTAGACAAATGTGATTAAAATGTAGCTTTTGTTCTTTAATCAAGACTTCTTTCACTTGTTCTGTTGTAAAATTACTCTGCAGCCTCATGCAGCTGAAGACAATTCTTGGTTTCCTCTGTGCAGAGAATCATTGGAAGGAGCCTCATCTATTCCATTACTGGAATACAGTGCTTTTGTACTTGTACTTATATCACTCCTGACAGATGCCTGTCGATCCTGATCTAAAAGACCTTTAGCGATGAAGATTTCACACCCACTCTATCCCACTCTTCTGCTGTTCTTAACAGTTGAAATGTTTCCTGAATATCTAATCAGAATCTCCAATCAGAATCTCCTCTGCAGAAGTCCACTATTTTTTGCTCTATTTGGACAGAGGAAAAGCTACAAATTTTACTTACTTTGACTTCAGTTAAGCTTTTGAAAGGGAAAAAATACAAAATCACTTAAAGAAAGATATGAAAGAAATTAAATTCAGCAGAAGAAGGTGAAAAGTAATCCTGTGCAGGAATAATAAACAGCACGAAGATTGGATGGGATCAGTGGAAGTGGCTCTCTAGCAGTTATGCAGAAAAACATTTAAAAGACTGCGGAGGATGATGTGACTGTGAAACAACAACGTCAGGATACTGTGAAAAGAGATAAACATCACTCTGGGAAGTATAAACAGACATATAAAGTAACTATGTAGTACAAAGTAAGTAAGGCTGGAGTACTGTATCCTATTAGGAAACCTTCATTTGCAAGAAAGATGTAAAGCAATTAATGGAAGCTCAGATGATAAAAATGGAAAGAAGCTAAAGTGTAGTATATATGATCTGAAAAGGTTGAACAAGCTGGGAGTCCTGGCTTAAAGAAGAGAATGTTTAAGAGGAAGATGACAGCCTTCATCAAATAGGTGAAACAGCTACAGGGAGAAAAATATGATCATTTGAAGAGCTTGCAGTTGTTCTCTTAACTTTTTCTAACATATTTTGCATCAGGCTGTAATCATAAAAGGGTTTTTCAGGAGTTGGTCATGTCAGGAGGGTCAGGACAGAGTTTGAGGTTGACTTGCCATCCTTGACATGTGCATTGACCTGCTTTAAGGGTATCCTCAGAGTCAGCAAGATTTGGGCAAATCCATCTTCACTTGGGCATCCAAAAACTTGGTGCCCTTGTGCCCCCAGGTGTTTCCCATGATTGGTCATGAATTCCAAAAACAGGATTCTTAAGTAGGTTGTTTCGGTGCTGTTGCGTTGTTGACTGGATGATACTGACATGAATCATTCTGTTATTTGTTGACTTGTGTGCGCAGTTTCTTGCTCTCAGAAACTGTGACCCTGGCTTCACTAGGCTGAACAGCTTTTAATAACACTTGAGACCTAACAGAGCCAATGGGGCAAAGCTACATCAGCTTCAACACAAACAGGTGAAGTACATGTTCATTCTCACTCGGCTACTGTGAAAATCAGAGTGTCCAGAATACGTGCTGATCA
>VZTL01010974.1:3977-20504 GCA_013400535.1 Scopus umbretta
TTAACCTCATGCAATTTTAGGACTAAAATTCAGTAGCAGGGTAGGACACTTGACTGTAAGTTTTTTACTGCTGTACTGGGTGTTTAAGCTCACTGTACTCAGTGAAGATGTAGAGCTGAAGTAAGTTGCCCAAGCTTTCTTATACAATTTGACATGTCCTAGGGCATCCAAAGTGTACATCAAAGATTGGTGGACATGACACAGACCTTGTGGAAAAGCTGTGTCTGGTGGAGGAGTAGCTGGAAGCCCAATGAGCCTTTCAAGGATATCACAGAGGATATGAGTTCTCTACCTGGAGAGCTGAATGGAGCCTCTAAGGTACACATAGATATCTACAAGCAGCAATACAAGTATATTTGCTTTAAGCTGGAGCCGAGTCACACCCTAAATGTCTGCAAGGGAAATATCTATGTATGAATTAGAACATACACTGAGACTTGCTAGGTCCTAACTTCAAAACAGAGACAACATGCCAATAGGCGTCACCTTGGTGAAGCTCCAGGCTGAAAACTAAGTCAAACTCAAAGTATAGACACAATCTATTTCATATGTGATATTGAATTTGTCTCAGAACTTTTCTAAGTTTGATAAACTTGTGACTATTTTTATATTTTTATGTGTCAGATGCAGATAAAAATCCTTCTTCTGCAAGACGGTTGAAAGCTATTTCCTGTGCACAGAGCCAGAAAAAGCCCTGTGCACTACTATCTCATCCAACTAAAAACTTTGAATCAGGGATTTCAAATGTGACTTAATATTTCCTGGGTCTTGTTCTGGTTCTTGTATGGAGTTCAGCAGTCAAACAGGAAGGAGGAAAGCTCCGGCAGTGAAGAGCTCCTTCTTAAGCTCTAAGATTCTTAGCTATTCCTAGACAATAAAAACTGACTTAAAATCCTTATAACGGATGTCTTATTTGTTCACTGCTCCTGTAAAACAATACCTCCTTAAAAGCAGTTCACAGACATTCTCTTTCACGCAGTCATATTCCATTCTACCAAGATCAATGACAAAATTTCTACAGCTTTTAAAAGTGGAATTAGCACAATCTAAAGATATCTCTTCTCATTTCTGCCTGGTCCAGCAACAGTCTATTATGAAGCTTTTTCAAAACATTTTTTCTGGTCTAAATACTTTAGCCATGATATCACAGCTCTTAAAACAGAACAGGCACAACATTACTCCCCTCTCACACATAAAAGCTCTAGTATATTCATCATTGCACTTGAGTCATTTCTTGGTACCTATTATTTAAATGTTCTGTTCTTTGGCCACTCTATTCTTCATGCAATCAGGAAACCTTTTGCTAGCACAATATCTATGGTTTTATATAACCAAGCCCTATTCAGACAAGCCAACATATTAGACCTCTTTTACTGCAGCTGCAGTAAACTGGATACAGAATGTAAAACACTGGCCAAAACACTGGAAAAAAAGGCTATTTTGAGTGTCCAACTTGACACACTTACAAGGATCCAAAACTGAGAGGATGGGTGGATGCTCTATTGTTTTTTGAAAGATGGACACTCTTTAAGATGCCCCAGGCTGAATGTCAGATGTGAATTGTCAGATCCTTTTTGTATTTCATGATAGTTATCATGCTCTGTGAACTCTAGAGCATTTGGATAATATCTGAAAATCTCATATATTCAAGTGCATTTCAATCGATAAAGCATTTTGCAAAAGCACACTAGGCACTTCATTTAGTAAGACATGGCCTTACTAAAGCTGAGTCTATTTTCAGACATTGCACAAAACGAAGGGCTCATATAGAAGAAGCTGGGAGAGTGCAGCGGTGGGAGAAAGAAGGGGACAGATCATGTACAAAAGATTCAGCAGTAATAATCTTTCTGGTTGTGTAAGAGTTAACAATCTGCTTGTTTTCTCTGAAGTCTGTTTTGGGGGAACTGACCCAGTTACCCTCCCTAAGCACAGACCTCTTGTTGTGCTTGTGGAAATGGGGACAGGAACTGATTCAGTCACAGTGGGAGACATCTAGGTTTCTGACAGGGGAGCTTTGGGGTTTTTGGTTTTGTTTTGTTTAGGTTTGTTTTTTTCTGTTTTAGTTATACATTTTGCATGTGATTTTTCCTTTTCCTACATGGGTGGGGAGGACTTGTCATGGAGGAACAAACTCCTAACATGAGCATTTGAAGGATTACATATGGTGACATCTAGCAATGTAGTTTACAGTTTCCCTATTATCTTTGTAATCTTTTCAGCAAAATCCCAGGAAAATAGTTGCTCCAGGGGCAAGATGGAAGCATCAGTCCTCAAATTACTGTTTTGGATCAAGGGGATAGATCAGATTCCTTGTGGTTTGTGGGTTTGATTTACTGTCTTGAGGACTGTGGTCTAGAGCCTTGTTTATACCTTACTGCTTCAAACAGTATTTTTTCCTAGTCACACAATCCTTAAAAATCTAGATGGCTAGTTTACTCCTAAGATAAATGTGGTAGGTGAATAAGCTCAGTTTTCTACTGAATCATCAGGTTATGGCAGTGAATAGAGCTAATTAAAACTGTGATAGACCATGCATGACCAAGCTGATTAAAAGCCAGGATATTAGGCTGGAAAAAGAATCAGAGAATTAGGGAAAGACAAACTCTATGACTTAGGAAGAAAAGACGCTCTTGTTTCGTGCAGTGCAAGTTATGTGTGGCCACAAGTTGTACCATATCTGACTGTTCCTACCTTGATGCAGTGTTGGAAGATCTGCTGTGCAGGAATTGTTCGTGCTAATAGCTGTGTCTCAGCACTGCCCCAATGGATGTGATGCTGTACGCAAAGACTCAACTCCTGACTCAAAATGTGGTTAAGGAGAGAGTGAATAAAGGGTACAAGAGGTAAGCACCAAAGACAGATTTTGCTGCCCTATTCCCTGATGACTTTTTCTTACCTGCTCATGTTAGGAGCCCAGCATTATCTGTTTAGATAGTTACTGCCCTCATAGCTGTCTTTACACGTCACATAAGAAACAGGAGGTGTCAGGTCATGAATTTCCCTGGGCAGTCTGCCCCAGAGTTCAAAACCCATCTGTGAAGAGAAAGTGAAGGGCCACCATGCTTTCTCACAGACAAGCAAGTTGCCAGGAGATGGCACTTTGTTCCTGGCCACAACATGCCCACCCAGCTGCTCCCCTCCAGTAGAAAGCGGACTGCATGAGACAGAGGAATTTGGACCTGTATTCAGGAACTACTCTGAGTGCCTCAACTAGACTAATTATTTTGGTGTTTTTGTTAGAAAGCAATAAAATATGGTTTCCTCCAATCTCTCTCCTCCAGCTTCTCACCAAAGAAACTAAATGACTTCAGAACAGAGGTTCCAGATCTTAACTCCATTTTTATCTCAATGCACAGTGCATAGCACTAGTGCAAATCTCCAGAAATTTCTAACCTTCTGCAGTACTGACATCCTGAGAGGAAGAAGCCATGCCGTGACACAACTGCTGCAGCATGATGTCGTCTACAGCCCACACTGCACCACACTGTGTCTTACTGGTAGGTGTTACTTTGTAAAGTACATCACATCTAGCAGAACTCGACTTCAGTCTTCTGCTTTGCTGTGGGACCTTATGGTCTCAGTTTTCTTGGGACAGTTAGAACTGAATAAATTTTTTTCTTCCACTACACATAAGCAAATTTAGACCACTTTTTCTCCTGATTACCACCACCTCCTTCTCTGTCAGGGTCTTTACTATAACATGATCTGTGTTTCCAGCCTATTCAGAAAGACTTGAGAGCATCTTTAATCCCCTAAAATGAGTTTAAAGACTCCTTTGTTATTTGTTGGTATTGACACACAGGTTTTGTGACTTCCTGTAGTGAAGTAAACTTGCTAACAACTGCATCTTGAGAAGATTATCTTTAGAGGTATCATAGGCAGGTTAGTCTGGTATCATGTCAGTACCTCATGGCTTGTATATCTTTAATTTTTGGCTTTTGTCAAAATCTAATGTGGTATTTAGTGCACTGAATAGTTATACACACTAACCTGATGACCAAAAGCTTTCAGATTAGCTTTGAATGTCTATTATAATGGTCACTACCTCAGGGAATAGATGTCTTCTCTTTTTGTCTATAGGGCTGACACAGAAATGGTGGCTACAAATGTAAGAGGATATGTTGCTTATCCTTTATATTCATGTGTTTGACTCATGCCAAAACATCTTGGAGCCCTTGGTGATAAAGCACAATCTTTCAGAAGATCACATTTCATAAAGAAAAATACCTTGAGTACCTCAGAAATCCCAGATGGCATTTTGGGTAAAGCATGTGTCCCATTGAGAGTGTTGAATTTATACAGACATGAAGTCTCTTTTTTTTTTAAGAGCACCTGCTGAGAGTCCTGCTAAACATACCATGTCAAACAGAGGAATAATATTTTTAATATTAATTTTTTTTTTTTAGTCAGGCACAAGTTTTCCTTCCTGTACTATAACAGCCGTACCTTTCCTTTTCAGCTTTTCCTTGCCATTGTTAGTGCAAACAAACCCATGTATCTCTTCTTTTAACTCACATTTTTTATATAAGGACAACTCTCCATACAGCCTGAAGATTAGGCTTTTTTAGCTACATTTATCATGCTAACAGTCTGCTTATTCCAGAAATACACCTTTTAAAAATCTTCTCCATTCTCATCTTCAACAATGGTAGTTTTACTCAGAACATCAGTAAGATGCACTTTCAAGCCAAAATGATTTTCTTCTATACTAGTATTATTACAGATAGCATCTTTTCTGGTTTTTATTTGCACATACAGCTAAGACACATATGCCTTTAAGGAATACAAGCTTTCACTCACATTTAACTTATTTACCTTTCTAAAATCTGTAGCTCTTCTATTAAAGTTTGCAGAATCAAATGCTTCTATCAACAGAATGGCTTCTACATTAACATCCGTCTTAAAAGCTGAAATGTCCCATTTAATTTCTGGTAGTTATAATCATAGAATCATAGAATTATTAAGGTTGGAAAAGACCTCTGAGATCTTTAGTCCAACCATCAACCCAACATCACCATGCCTACTAAACCATGTCCTGAAGTGCCACATCCACATGTTGTTTGAACATCTCCAGGGATGGTGACTCCACCAGCTCCCTGGGCAGCCTGTTCCAAAAACAGTTGATTCAACTTGTGTCACAGCTCTACCTCCTTAAAGGACAATACCTTAACATTGTGCTATCCACAGCCAAATACAACGATGGTGTTTGAAACTTCTTAAAAGTGGCAAAATCTATTGCAGCTTATACTTTTTTCCCAATACACCAGCTTGTGCTGGTCCTCAGAATTTTCTCCATGTACTGTTCTTTTTTGTCTCTAAATTTCCCAAGATTTTCCAGCTTTCAGCAGTATGGATTCTCATCCACTTTTATGCTACTATTGTCAATAACCTCCATATGCTTCCTTCTGAACTGAGTCACGTCTTTTTCTTGGAGAATTAACTCAGTCTCTTGTAGCAGTTTCTGAGTGTTTTGGTTCCAGCCAAAATCCAATCTCTTATCAGAGACCAATCAAAAAACCGAGACAGGCTCTTCAGCTTCATCTTTAACAGGTTTATTTAAGTAAGCTCACACTTTTTTTTTTAATCCTTTGAAAATATGTAATGTTTACATAGAGTACGACGCATCCTTTTTACTTCTGAAGCATATTTTCATAGTTAATAGTTGAGTCAGAAGGATACCAGGAAACTCAGTTTGGAAAAGCAAAACCTTTTTGAATTGCTTTTACTGTAGCCAGTGATTGCTTGCAGCTAATGTTTGCAGACTAAAAATTTCACTTGTTTCTATCAGTTTGCATATTTCTAGACAGTTTCAGTTCAGGTTCACACAACTATAGAAGACTTTGAAGTTAGGTCAGGTAGCTCAGGTCTTACTGAGCTTTAAATACCTCAAAGGCTGGAGATTCCACTACAGCTCTGGGACCTTTTCCAATATGTCACCATCTTCATGGTGCAAAACTTCTTCCTTATGCCTAATCATAATTTCCCATGTTGCAACTTGCTTCCATAGTCTCTGATGTTATTGCTGTACATCTCTGAGAAAAGTCTCTGTCTCCTGTACACCTTCCTATTAAATATTTCTAGATGGCTATAAGAAGTCCCTTTTGCCTTCTCTTTTTAAGGCTAAACATACCCATTTGTCCCAAGATCTTTTTGTATCTCATGTCCCCTCACTTTCTAAACATCTCTGTGACCTCCATTGGAATCACTCCATCATGTCCATGTCTTTCTTGTACTGAAGAGCCCCAAACTGGACACAAAACTCTAGCAGGGATCCTACAAGTGTTGAATAGAGGGAACCTCCCTCAGCCTGCTGACGATGTTGTTAATACAGCTTAATATGTTGTTGATTTTTCAAGAACACACCATTGACTCACACTCTATGTGATGTCCACCAGGATGCCCAAAACCTTTCCTGAAAAATTTCTTTCTACCCAGTCAGCCCCCCATGTGTGTTGTGCTGGTCCCCTCTGAAATTCAGGGTAGTCTCCCATAGGATCCTGTCAACTAGCCCTTGAAACAAGCTCAAATCTGTTCTCCTGAAGTCCAGAGCTATAATTCTGCCATTTGTCTTGTTCACTCATCTGAATATGATTATTTTAGCAAAAGGTGATGTCAGCTTTCTTGTCCTGCATGAATTTTTTCTTTCTGGTTAAAAGCACACCCAGCAGTGTCTCCCCTAGTCAGATCACTGAATTCCCATGTCAAAAAATTATCCTTGATGCTCTCTGAAAACCTCCTACATTGCAAATGGCCTCAGGTTACCCTTCTAGGCAATGTCAGGATGGTTGACTAAGACCAGTGATGCTTCTTCCATCTGTCTAAAGAAAACTCTATCAGCTCCCTCATCTTGATCAGGTGATCTGGATATTATCCTTGTCGGTGTCTCCTCTGATCCTTACCCATAAGCTCCTAATCATCTTGTTATAAATTCTGTAGCAAAACCCCATTCATTCAAGCTGTTGTTCACATTAAGGGGGGTGCGACACCTTTTTATTGCCTTTCTGCCTGTCCTTTTAGGAAGGTGTTACCCACCCATTTCAGTTCTCCAGCCATAAGACCTATCTCCCTGTATTTGTGATATCATAGCCCTGCGGCCTGCAGACTAGTAACTCCTGTTATTTCCCATGCTGCATGTGTTCAGGTACAGGCATTTGAGATAGAGCCATCATTGGTCTTTTTCAAGTGAAATGGGAGACCCATGACCCCTGCTAAACCTGATGTCCCTTTGAGGTTCCCTATACCTCTACTTCTCATCAGTCCGTGGTCATTATCCCTTAATACATTTCTCTTGAAGCCCTCCTCACTGAGTCAACAAGGTGCCTTGCAAAGTTGCTTTTGCCAGACTTTGTCAGATGGATCCTATCTTTCCCCTGAAGTCCTTTTTCCTCTGGGAAGCTCCCATGGTAATTAGAGCTAAGGTCCTGCCTGAAACACAAGCTGTACAACCAGGTGTTGATCTGAAAGATAACATCCACTCCTACCTAAGTCTTTCCTCTTGACTGACATGACTAAAGAGAACAGCCCTGGGCCCCCATGCTGCCTTCTAGAGGTTTGTAGTCACTCTTCATATACTCAAGGTCACTAGATACTTAGCAGTATCAGCCCACATGGATGAGCAGCAACAGGTAATCATCTAAAGTTTGGATGGATTTCAGCAGTCTGTGCAACATTCCAGATTCAAGCCTCAACAAGCGATGAACCTCCTGAGACAACAAGCCTGGCTGGCAGATGAGTGTTTCTGTCTTCTGCAGAAGTCTGTAGCCATGATCATCCACTCTTTCTTCTGGATGCCAACACGTGGGGATCAGTGTCTGCTGGCCCAGATGTCTCCCCTGAGGGAGTTTGTTCCTCCTCACTTGTTACAGACATATCTGTAAGTGCACATCTGACATCTGCAGGCAGAGAAAAAGGCTTCCTTCCATTACTGAGAGCCACAGACTTCCATCCTTCAACGTGGCAGTCAGTCCTCCTCTCATTTAGCTATAACCTCTAACTATCCCTCCTTCTGTGCAATCCAGAGTTTGGATCCTGCCTCTCCATGGCCTTTGCAAACAATTTGTTATTCTTTTTTTGTTCTACTTGATACTGCACCGTCTCCTCTGTTCACCTCCTTCAACAGCCCTTTTACCTGGTAGCTCAGTGCCTCAGCCAGAGCTCACCTCCCACCTGCAGGACTGAGACCCTGCAAAGTGCTGAGGCCGTCAGACCGTCCCTCTGACATCTCATCACCTCAGTTTCACCAACTGGCAGTTCAGCACACTCCTGAGCAGCACTTCTGGTCCGTCTTTCACAGCTTTGTCCATGTAAATTAGTGGGCCATTTCCATACCTAATTTTACATGTATATGGCAATTTAAAACTTTGTAGTACAGGAGCCATCTCCTTGGCAGCTATATTGTGTTCTCTATATTGGGAGCTGATTTTTCTTATTTAGTGATATCCATGAAGCCACAAGACCTCTACTGGGATATGGAGATTTTTCACATTTTATAAGTTAGCTGTAGTCCAGAAGCCACCGATGTGATCTGTCTGGGGGTAACTCTAAGAAAGTCCAAAAAAGTGCAGAATATATCTGATCACCTCTCGCAATTACTTGGCAACAGTGCGCCATGCTCTGTTCTGATGATAAAACCAAGTGATAGTTACTGTCCTTTAAACATAAAATGGTCTGGGCTCCAACCAGCATAGATTCCCCCTACCCTCACTATGGCTTGGGAGAGCATTTGAGGTCTTTTGCTTTTCCTTTGATGACTAAAATTACACTCAACAACAGGAATAGATGAAAATTCCCACGGCCCACAATTATCCATATTTGCAAGGCTTTCAGTGCAATGCAGAGCATACTTGATGAATTGCCTGATACTGACAATGTTAGATATCATCTTATATTTTGGATTATGAGCTGATGAACTATGACTGCATCTTATCTCACTGATTATAATTTTGCTACTACCTTCTACATCCCCAGGTGTTGTATATACTGGTTGCTGGTTACCTTGGACTGTAAGCGCTTTGGGGCATGAAGTACATTTCAGGTACTGCTGTATAATATGGGAGCAACCTGTGTTATGAGTTACCCTCTCAGTTAATGTAGCAGAAGATAAGTGGTCATGTTAGCACCTAAAGTTGCATATTAGTTGTCCTTAAAATCTAAATCTACTCTTATTATTTACTGAAGGACCTTTCTCCTCAAAGCATGTTTTAAAATCACCTTGGATCTTGCAGAGAATACAACCCTGATCTTACAAAGTCCTGCAGAAGTTCCAGGCCGCTGGTACAAGAAGTTGAAGTGCAATGGCCCAAGAGCCCAACACAGTTCCCAACAAGTTTAAAGGAGGGAAGATCCCAAGGAATTTGGAGAATCTCAAACTGATTCTTTCTAATGAGCTACAACACTGCATAACACATAAAAATCTCAAGTGCATTCACATATAGACCAGTTTCAAAAGTCAGGATTTCAAAGTACCACAAGAATTTCTATAATACGTCTTTGAGTGCACTTTTCTAAATATTCATCTTATATTTCCACTTTCTTTTAATTCTTCCAGGACTATGAACTTTTTTTCCCTCTCCTTCCCTTCCTTTCCCTTACCCACACATACTTAAAGTTCTTTAAAATTTTTTGGGCATTATTATGGATCCCTACTTCAGAAGCTTTACATGTCATTGTCATGGTTTAACTCCAGTCAGCAACTACGCACCACACAGATGCTCGCTTACCCTCCCTCACCCTAGTGGGCAGCGGAGAGAATTGGAAGGGCAAAAGTAAGAAAACTCACGGGTTGAGATAAGAACACTTTAATGATTGAAGTAAAATAAAATAAAGTAAAATAAAATAAAATAATAATAAAAATTGTAATGAAAAATAAAACAACAAAAAGAGAGAGAGAAACAAAACCCAGGAAAAAAAACAAGTGATGCAACTGCTCGCCACCCTCCGACTGATGCCCAGCCAGCCGCCAAGCAGCGATCACTGCCCCCTGACCAGCTCCCCCCGGTTGCTATACTGAGCATGACATCATATGGTATGGAATAGCCCTTTGGGCAGTTGGGTGAGCTGTCTTGGCTATGATCCTTCCCAGCTTCTTGTGCACCTCCTTGCTGGCAGAGCATGGGAAGCTGAAAGTCCTTGACTTGGTATAAGCACTGCTCAACAACAACTAAAACATCAGTGTGTTATCACATTATTCTGATGCTAAATCCAAAACACAGCACTGTGCCAGCTACTAGGAGGAAAATTAACTCTATCCCAGACAAAAACAGGGCTACTAGGAGGAAAATTAACTCTATCCCAGACAAAAACAGGACAGCAATTTTTCTAAAATTGTATTTTTCTCTGTCTGATTTAAAGCTCCATTGTTACTCTCATCTCTTGTAAGAATCCATAATGTACAATAACTTTCTATGCCTCAAGGCTTTTAAGACTTCTATTTAAATAACTTTCTGTTGATGGATTTAGTTACTGGAAGTTCTGGATTTAAAAAGATGCACTTTCCTGTCAGAGCAGCAAGGTTGGGCACGACTAGCTGAAGCTCTTAGCACTCTAAAACTGTTCTCACTAATTGATGACCTAATATACCATTGGATTTTCCAGAGCATGTTTCCATTTGGATTTCAGACACAGTCAAAGTTCATTTTAGGCTTATCAAGCTGAAGCATGCCCTATTAGGACCAAATTCTACATGCAAGGAAATTGCTTACTGAAGTTCTCATCAGTCCATGTTGCACGTATCTACAGGGTCATAAGTAATAGACATAAAGATTAAAAGGAGTATGCTCAACGGCCACAAACATTCACAGTCCAGTGATATTATACTGTTTATGATAATTTTCAGTTACATTAAAGAGATTTACCCCAGAAAGGGTATATACTAAATGGAAGTCATTCCCACTACCTGGTGAGAATTTGGATTAAATTTGCTTAATAGTTTATTCCATGATTGCAGATTATACATTGTTGATATTTTTAATGAATAGTATTAGCTATGAAAACAGCTGATACTAGCCACTCCTGCAGAAAAAAAAAAAATTGGGTTAGCTAGATTAATGATCTGATCCAATGTATTTATCCTTATATCCCTATATCTTCTGGCATAAAATGTGTCACTCTTCTGATATATTTTAAAAGGGGACAAGGTTGCCTAGTCTATTAATGGTAGACTTATAGTGGTATATTTTGTAATGGCCAAAGTCTTGGTGCTATCTAGCATTTTACAAAACATTATGACAGAGTAAAAGTATTGCAGGAATTACTGGGGTTTTTTTGGTTAAAAATTTTAACACTGGCTTGGAATGACAATCTGCCTTCCTAAATTCCATCTGGAGTTTCCCCTGAATAAATATTCCTTCTCAAATTTGTGAACTAAATTATTCAATGATATTGCTTTGTGATGTTAAACAGCTGTTGTGTTTCACCCCTAAAAGCTCATTTCATTGATGGGTGAAGCAATTCTTTCATTTAAGTTTTATTTAAAAAATGTCTTAGGTACCTTGAATTGAATGCAATATATGCATACAAGAAAATACTATATATTTTATCACCTGTAATGAAAGTAAGGTCTTTGTAGATGACAGACATTATTAATCCCATAGACACTGCTGAAAAGGTTTTTAATATAAGAGTGTTCTGGAAAAGATTAAACCAAAAATGACTCTACTAGGATCCCACAGATATAAATAAAGTTGTTTTTCTGGGAAAGCACCTGCTTTTATATATTGATGAGAAATTTCACAGGGGCATATTTTGCCCTCAGACACTCATGCATAAATCAAATTGATTTCAATAGAAATTGTGAGTACATATTTGGTTGCTTTTACTGGAGCAGCAGTATTGCAGAGGCTTCTGTAGAGATTCCACAGCTAGATTTGCCTTTAACCTTAAAATCCCCATTTTACACTTGAATTGGCAATTTTAGCTTCCAGACCTGACAAAATCATCCAGAGAGAAATAAAATCTCCCATGAAGAGCTGGAGCCTGGCAGAGTGTCCTAGAAAGTGTATCAGCTTGCTCTGTTCCTACATCCTTCCCCAGGCATTTGCTCCAGGCCACTTTCAGAGCCAGGGTGCTGGGATAGAGGACCCTTCATTCTAACCTCATACAACCATTCTTGTTTGAGCATGCAATGAAGTTTTGTGGGTTTTTTTTAAATGAGTATATTCTTTTAAACTTTTATGGATAAAACACAGCACTCTTCTTCCTTTTGTAAACTTTGTTTTGCCAATCTCAATTTCTTGTTTTCTGGAGTGTAAGACACCACAGTCTATAGGTAGCTCCTTTAACAGGTAAGACACAGATCTTTATACCACTGCCAGACCTTGTCGGCTGCTGGTTTTCTACTCTTCTTTCCCTAACTTGCCTTTTTCTGGGTGTAGACCCCCCCACACTTCACACTGTCAGGTGTATCCATCATCAAATTAGAGATTGTGGGTATGACTTCTTATCTCAGCATACTCTTCAGCATGCCCTCTCCAAGCTGACAACTGAGGACATCAGAGCAAAATCATGTACAGGACAGCAGTCTTAATTACAGTAACTGTACAAAAAAGAAAAAAAACAGGCTGAAAATAACCCAAAACCTAACTTCACATATCTCAATTTAAACTCCTCTTAAAGCAATTTTGGCTCAGTACAGAGATGAAAAGGAAAACTGAAAGAAATACTTATCTGTTCTTGCTATTTGATGATCTCTTAGTTATATTTTCTTTGAACAAGACCAGTTAAAACCACCTAGTCTGAATTTCTTGACACATCCCAGTCTTGGATACTATCCCCCAGACCCAGTCCACTCCTGGTGTATTTTTTAGAATCGTGCCTGCTTTTAGCATATACAAAATCTTGTCTGAAAGCTGAACACAGTAATGGTTCCTTTAGTGAGACCACACCACCTGAGCATTTCTCTGACAGCACTCTTCTCAACAGAATCAAACTGTTCACTGTGACCCCCATCCCCCTACAATGGCACCAAAAATTCAATGCATTACAGAACACAACAGGTCATTTGAAATGGAATATTGACAGTCCGTGGCCTAATGAGTTCATTTGACTCTGCAAAAATAAAGACAAAGACTACAGTAACACCACTTTCTTTCTATGAGATCTACATATTAAATAATTGAGAATGCTTTGAGAATGCTGCTTGTCCCCCATTTTATGCCTTTTGTTAGAGCAACTAGCATGATTTTTACTATTTTAAGTTTTTTCAGTGACCAGTCCATCACAGCCAGGAACTGACCCCTGGAGAACCCTTGTCTGTCTGAAATACCCCACTGAAGGCTACTACCATATTAAAAGAAAATATTTCAAAGCCATTAATTAACTGATTTAAATTAATTTTTATGTGTTGTATTGTTCAATGTGGAGTTACTTAGACCTTTACAGAAATCTGAGTAAATTCACCAATTCAAATTCATCAACTGGTGTTTTTTTGGTACTGATCACAGACCTCTCACCTACTGAAGTCTCATCTTAGATAATAAAGACAGTTTAAAGATTATAGTCATCTCTATTGTGTGCATCTAGACATTCTGCTCCAAAAACTGTCCTTACAAGCCCATTTTTTCTATCAGCCGCTGGAGAGCACATCTCAGCTCACTATGGTTGGGCTTGAAGGTGTTTTCCAATCTTAATGATTCTATGATTCTATGATTCTGTCCATTCACCTTCTTAATTTTAAGCAATTATTGGTTCATATTCAAACTAGGTTGCATTTTAAGCTCTACTGTGCTTTGTACACTCGATTCTGGTAATGATGGTGGATGAAATCTCTCAGTCAGTTTGTACAGCAAGTATTCTACCTACTTGACTTCCATAACAACATCATCAGACATGCTGGAACTTTACTGACAAAGTTCAAATGTCTTGTTACAATTAACTACTGTATTTTGGCTCCCATGGGCTACTTCGATGGAATTTGAACAGAAGAAGGTATAGCCTGAAATATATCCACAGTCAGAGATTTACTGAGATTTACTGTAATTGATCTTATCTTCAGGATTAGTGTGTGTCAGAGAACAATGAAGGAAACTATCACAGCTTTCTAATTCTGTTAATATTTATTATTCCTCATAAGATACCGACACTGTAAAGTCCTAGTAAGAGATCTGGCTCCTCCTAAACACAATAACTTCAGTGATGAGAAGGACAAGACCAGTGTTAATAGCTGTCCATATAAAGCTTCCAGTCAATGACCATACCAGATGATTTGGCTTCCAAGTGATCCACTAGTCAGATACTTGATGGCTGCTGGTTAGGAAAAATAAGCAGATGTGAAGCATGACTACTGTATTCTCCTATTCACCATGAGCTATTGTTTTGCTTGAATTGTTTCTGCTCTAAGAAAGGAGATTCACTTATGCTTTCTTGGATTTTCCTTCAGTATTCTGGCACTGTTTCAGTGGCAATAATTACCTTTTAGATAAAACTGTATACTCCTGGACTCACAACATCCTTTCCTACTTCTCCTTAACTTTTACGGCAGAATCATTGCATGCCTGTACCTAGCTGCCATCTTTGGAGCCCAGCACCACCAATGTGAGCAGGACCCCAAAACTGTACAAGACAGGAAATGAGACTCCCTGTTATATCAAAATGGAAAGGGAAGGAAATGAAATGGTCTACAGTTTTGCTTCTAGTCACCATTATATTACATTCAAGAAGTTTCACACAGTGAATATAATGCACTATCTAGCAGGCGAGTAAAAGGAATGGAAATCAGATTTACTGTGTTTTCTGCTGTTTCCAACAGCACTGATGTTGAAGGTATTGATGGAGCTTTGTTAAGACTCTCTGTGCCCTGGTCTATCCATTTGTATAATAACAGTAGTGTTTGCAAATACCTCTGAAAACTTCATATGCAAGCCCCAGGATTATAACCTTGGAACTGTTAGTAACAGTGACTGTTGCTTAGACACATCACTGTGGTCCCCAAGCAGCTCCAAACTGAATTCCCCTTCACATCCTAGTGAGTCTTTCTTTTCAACTTCTAATGACTCCGAAAGAGTCATGCATAATAAATACATGACTCACAGACAGCTACTTAGCCTGCTGTCTAACAAATCTCTAATTTGTTATCTAGTAAATATAGTAACACTTAAAATACAGAGACTCAATCAATGAATCTCCTTGTCTCATGTATCTTGAATACACAAAATGCAATAAACAGCTGCTATCCATGGGCCAGCCACCTCTGATTACAATGTATATACATGAACCATCATTAAAAAAAATGTACAAAGAGCACTAGGATGTTGAAGCAAACAGCAATTTAAACATACTATTAGCTTTCCTCTTCCTGCCTCCTCTCCTGTAATGTCCTGCTATGACTGCCCTCCAAAAAGAAAAACAAGGAAGTCAATTGTCTGCAGCAAAAAAATGGATCTAAACTAGATTTCAGTGTGTGGTCCCTTCTTTTATTACAATAGGACCAGGTAATCCTACTTCAGACTGGCAGGACAGAATACCATGCAGCATGTGTAAATATTGTAATTCTCTGTGACAGACATTGTGGGTTACAAGGTAAAGTTGGGAAGTTACAAAAGCTAATAATCCCAAATGGGGATATTTGAAGATTAGCCAGTCAGTGTATGGAATTCAACAGAAATATTCTTCTATATTCTTGAAAGAGAATGAAAAAACCCAAAGTAAGTTTCATTTCGGGGACTGGACAAAACAACCTCTAGTGGTCCCTTGCAACTTCAACCATTCTGTGATCTGTCTGGTAGCATCTTCCTTGAGTTTCCAGTGATAGGCTGAGGCTCTGTGAGTCTATAGTAAATTTTTATATAACTGGGATACCGAAATCAAGAAATCTAAATCCTGCAGTTGCTGACTTCCCTTACCCATGAGTTTCGTCATTAGGAATTGTGCTATTCTCTGCTTGTGGTAAAGAAGACACTGTATGGTACCTGATAAAACACATTAAAGTTAGAACATGCTGCCTTAAGTGCATAGTAGTGATGTTCTTAGGGTTGATAGTTTTATGTCACTCTTTGGTTTCATTACATTGAATCAATCATCTCCAGGGGGTTGGTTTTAGACAGCTCAGAAATTTCTGGTATCAGGAGTACATGTGAATAATTTGCAGGGTTTTAATCTGCAAGGGTCCGTGATCCTTTTCCTCCATTTTGTTTGAGTTTTGGAACCAAAAATAAGAAAACTTGTCAAAGTCTTTGTTTTTCCTGGCTTCATGTCAAACCCATGTAGAATTCTGCATTCAGCGTGTATTTTCATAAGATGACCTGGGTATCACAAAATTAAAAAGATTTGTCAGTTTTCAGAAGATGTGCAGCTGAGATACCACTTTGTAATTATATCTGAAGCGTGGTAGTCAGTCATGCTCACGTTTCATTGAAAACATTATTCTCAGCATTGTGTCTTTAAAGTGGTATCTTTTGCCAAAGAATGCTGCAAATGTTCTGTTTGAGATTAAAAAGCAAACCAAAATAAATTAAATGAAAAATCCAACACAGCTACCCAGCCTAATCAAATTCTTTTCTCAGTGCTGTTTTTGCCATGACTCTCTATTCAAGA
>VZTL01010978.1:0-26416 GCA_013400535.1 Scopus umbretta
CTCCCCTGGTAGGTTCACTTACCTTTTAACCATTGAGATTTAACAGTGCAACATGCACGTTCATTTCCAATCTTATAAGCCCTCTAAAAATATAGGCCGTTTGCAACAAGTCTCCAACTTCACAGGATCTGCACACCGAATTGTTTGCACAAACTTCTTCCTGTGTTTCGAGGCGGGGTGGGGGGGGACACTCTTCTCTGATTAGAATTTAAAAGACTAAAGTGTTTTAGTAATAAAATCAAATTCCAAAATAAATTCTACATATAGGTAAAAAAAAATATTTTAAACATATAAGCAAAGTCCATCTTAGCAATCTATTCCAGTACGTGGTAGCAACACGATATCCTATAGAAACCCGACTGTCCTTAAAACAAGTCTTCTAGACTACGCATACGACACCCAGCCCTCCCAACTTCTCAGCCTCTTTCATCTGCAGAGAGAATTCCAAATGAGCAGCAACTTACCATAAGCAGATTCAGAGGGAAAAAAAAAAGCCCACACAACTACAATCTACCACTTCAAAGCCCATGGACACATGTAAGTCTTCAAAACTACTCCTAACTTAAGAATTATTGCAGAAAACTATTTCAAAATAGTAACAATTCCAGTGTAGGATGCCAAGAGCAGAATGCATAACACAGCAGATATGAGTGAAAGAAGCCAATTTTTTTCCCCACCATCCTAAATACAGGGAAAAGGGGTAGACCTTTGAGAAGCAGAATCACAGATCCTCAGCAAAAAGGCATTACTGACTCTTCAAAAGGCTTTTCTGTCCCACACTCACATTATTAAGGGGCTTTTCTTCAGATTGGCCCATCCCACCGCAGCCTAACACAACCCTGACACAGACAGGACCAACAGCAGGGAAGTTCCCAGACGCACACCTGGACGTTAGCACAGATGGTACGAAACCTCCTGGGGCACAATCTACACAAATTTTCTATAGAGGAACTTGGAGATCAAAAAGCTCAAATAATTACCTAATAATGGCAGCTCTGTGAACAAGAGAGATAAGAATTACGGCATCTAATTTCCCATCACAGCAGGTATGTAATGAATAATTATTGTATAAAATGTTTGGAAGAACATTAACTTATTTGCATTTCTTTTAACATGAACTCATCCCATGTGCTTGAAGCCTAACAACCACGAGAGCGTGAAGGTCTTTCTATTATTCAAGTCTAGGGGAAAAGCAACTCATCTCCACTGTCCCCCACAGTTGGCAGCGCTCATCATTTGATACGGTTTCACACACCCTACTCAGGATTCAGAGTTTCTCTTTGTGCAGAGTTTCTGCACAAAGCTGCACAATATTTCAATCATTCAATTTGCATTTAAAATTTTTGCATTCTTAGATTTTTGTTAAAGCATATAATGCCAGATAACGGAAAGATTACTTTGCTTAGGGTCAAACTCGGCATTGCAGCGGCAAGCTGAACTCTGGAAGAAAATGCCAGTCTAGGAACAATGAGAAACCTCATTTGCACAGTGATGAGTAGAGCTTGTTATTTTTGTTGAAATAGCATTGTTTGTTTTAGTAAGTATAACAATAAAAAAATCCTATTAAGCCAATATCTAAAACAAATTTATCACAGATGTACCAAGAGATCAATGTCTAGAGAAACAAATTAAAACAATATATTAAAGTAAATCACATTTCCACAAGATAAAGTGTTACGCTATTTTAACAAACACAGTTTAGTTATATGTTACTTATACCTTTCCAAACTGCAGCATGCCATAAAATTTCAAGTCAAGTACATAATGAAAGAGCTGTATTTTGCTTGGCTCAGTACTGGATCAAGCAAGAGCTGAAAAGTGTTACGACAATTTTCACATCCTGTTGATTTTCAAACTCAGCATTCAGATTCCCTTTTACATGGATCAAGGAGGAAAGATTTTGGTACATGTAATGTTCCTGCAGCTTCATATCAAAACAAGCAAAGCATCTGAAAAGCCTGAAATCAATCCACAGCACTGTAACACAGGTACCCATCTTATAAGAGAGGCATAAATAATTTAGGACCCAGGTGACTTTCAAATTCAGATTAAACTTCTTTTAGCAGCAGGCTCTTTTGCATTACCCGAGGGTATCCAAAAAGCATCTATCATTTCTCTAACGTAGGGTAGATGCTACAATTGATCCACACAAATAAAGCTGTGCGAACATCTGTCTTCCATAGAAAAGGAAATGGTTATTCACCAGGTATTGACCACATGCGTCTTCATTCACATCCAGCATTGGTTAATTCTGTGTTTCTTAGAAATAATGTGCTTTGTCCTTTAGCATGAAAGTAATTCATCACCCAGTAACACGAGAAGATAAAGTCACAAACAGAAAAGTAATGCAATTGCAAAAACGATGTTTTTAAATGCAACTTTTGCCAGCTTACCTTCATATGTTTCTAATATGTGCACAGTGTCCCCTATTTGTAAGGAAAGTTCATCTGGTCCCCTCGCGTCATAGTTGTAGAGAGCTGGACAGAAGAAACACTGCTATTAGCACATGCAAGACAACATAACTTCCAGGATTTCTGTTTCTCCACATAATTGTTTTCATTACTCATTGTTGCCATTCTCAAACTTTTGGAAAGGATTTGGGGTGGGTGGGCAGGGTGGTGTCGTAAAAAATTTGGCCAAGTTCTTCAATCCATTAATATTTCCCCTTGTAACAAATCTCAAAACGCCACAAGTCCACTTTGTAAAGACAGTCCCTCGCTCCATTTATAATGCTTTGCTTCTTCATAACACTACATTTGTTGTGGTTTAACCCTGNTTCAATCAATTTTTTTGTTGTACTTGCCCCTGTCTTCCAGCACTTTATGTCAATTTTATACAGTTCTGTAATGAACTGCACTGTCTTCCACTGTCAGAAAACCTACAGTGTCTTCAGAAAACTCAAATTACCACCACTAATATTAAAGAATGATTTCTCAGTCACTTAATTAATTTACTGCATGCATACTGTATTTAAAAACATGATTTCACTCCTGAGTGCCAGAGGTAACTGCATCAACCCTCTGTATTCACGGGGGAGACTAGTCCTATCCCCCATTTTATAGTACTATGATCAAGTTATCATACTTTACTCATTAGCAAGCCCTGACAGCATCCATGACCTGCACCACCACAACCTGCAAATTTACCAAATGCATTTGTTTTCACAAATACTTCTGAGCGGCTCCAGTCACAAGCAGGTGAGGAATGAAACCAATTCCTTTTCCAGTGCTGAATTCAGAAAAAGCCTGGAGCCCCACCATCTAGGATCATAAGCAGCAAGAAGCACAACATGAGAGAGACATGAAGCACCCTCACGTTACACACAGCTGGTGTCGCTACTGGAGATGTAAAACGGGGCAGAAAGGATTCTGGACTGAGGGAACGTCTCAGACTTGTTTAGGTGCGCCTGAATAGCCAACCTTGCAGCTGGGTATGTTCCAAAACTGACTTTGTTGTCAACCCACGCCCATGCACATTAATCTTCCTCGAAGGAGCACCGGATGAATTCCTTCAGCCGATGACAAAGTCAACTACAAAAAATGAATGCTGGAAGCAACCGCTGGAAGTGGCTCCTGCATCATGGCCACTGACCCGCAGGCTGCCCATGCTCAGCCAGACTCCAACTCCTGGCCAGGCAGTAACTTTGGAGAGAACAAAAATTGGTTTGCTCTGAAAAAACAGTAGCCAGGTATATACTACCAGAGATAATTCAAATGGGAGAGATGTATTACCCCACTCACCAATGAAATGGCATTGCAATCCATAATGGAAACCATGGGCATGGGTTGCTTTTTAAAGAACTGGCTGATAAGAAAGCAGAATTTTTGAGAACTGCCATCTTCAGAAGATAATAAACTACAATAACAAAAAAAACCCAAAACAAACCAACCAAACAAAAAAAAAAAAGTAATTCGTAGACCACTCCTCCCTACCCTACCCAAAAGAAAATCTGGAAACTCGCAGCACTGAGTACAACAGTCAGAAGAACACAGAAAATTTATCTGACAAATACGCTGCAAACTAGTTTTGGTTGGAAAAAAAATAATAATCTGGAAAACAAAATAGTTATGATTCCTAAAGCTAGATTTTTACATTTCTCAGGGAGCAAACTCTCTGTAAGAAACAAAATCTTCCAATACCAAGTAGGTCCTCATGACCAAAGGCAGCGACTCCAGTATTTCACAGGACAGAAGTTAGGAAACTATACTCAAGGTGGACCCATGAAAGTTTCTGCACAGTTCTGCAAGTGCAGTTACTCCCTCCAATGAGGTTAGCCAGTTTAAAGGCATTCTATACACTATTCTTAAAAACTAATGAAACAGCAAAAGTAGTCTTCCTTCTTCACCATCAGGAGCCACACACTTCTTGTCTTCCCATTTCCAGTACGTAAAGGGCTGTGCTTCTCTGAGCACAGACCTCCTCTTTACAGCGACAGCCTCCAAAATGCAGTGTCAAAGAACAGCTTTTCCTGAAATATCTGAGAATCAAAGTTTCTTACTGTTTGTCGTAACTCTTTGGGGAGCGAAAGCATTTTTGGAATAGGATAGCTACCTCAAAAACCTTCTACCACCCCTCAGATAACCACTTGCTTTTCTTTCTACATTAGTCTCCAGGGATGCGGTTGGTGCGCAGCATCGGTCAGAAGCGCTCCAGCGGGACTCCGATATTATTATTGGAGCAGAAAGAACTGGGTAAGTTATGTGTAGCTGAGACCAGCCTTCCCCTCCTCGCAGGAAAATCTTCACAGATGTTCAGACCAAAGAAGTTCACAGGACATTAACGACACGTGCTGCCCTCATTACAGGTCACAAGGCACTTCCAAAAAAACCTCAAACTTCAAACCTACAGCAAAAGGCCAAAAGCTGCCGTTACAAAGGCAGTGAGACCTCACTTACCTGCCCAAATTTCTCCTATTCCCAAGCAGTCCTAAGAAGCAGGCTAGAACCCATATTACACAGCAGATCAACAACACATATTACATGTGTAAGAACTGCTAACAGGAGAAAAATACTTTCTTGATCTCAAATCCGATAATCGGATAGCCCCAAGTGCACCAGCAGGAAACACCCGGGCAGGCACATAAGAAGGTCTAATCCCACCGCGAGGACGGGGCACGGTGCCCGGCACTGCCTCCAACCATGGCCACGACTTCATTTCCAACCTCCAGGACTTACTATGTATTTTCCCCAGAACTTACTGAATTCCAGTTTACAATGCTAACAACAACGAATACGACGGGCTGCCTTGGTCCTTTTCTCTGCAGTACCCCTCTTGCTTGACAGACAACAGGATTTAGAATTAAGCAGTAAATGAATACAACTGAGTGCAAAAATGAGGAAAAAAAAAAAAGGAAAAAGCAATTTGTAAGAGAAAACTTAGTACAGTGTGTAAGATTATAAATAGAGGAGAAGACACTTCAGGGTAAAAAGATAAAGGTCAAATGCATTGCAGTGACTAATATCAACAGTATTTAAACGAGGGCTTTAGAAAGTAATATAGTTTTATTGACATCAAAACAAGCCAAGCTAGCTATTCCTGTTTTAATGTTTTTGTTAACTTTTTTCATTATTAAAGAGAGATAAACCCCCTTTCCTAGGTATCTGGCGACGAATATTTCAAAGCCATAATTGCTGTTCTGCAGAAGAGGGTTCTGTGAAAAAACACACTAACAAAAATTAACATTTTGAACTGCTCTGAGCAAAGTGATGTTAACAGTGCCAAATACATGGCACGTGGGACACTCTGCTCGATAATTCTCATCCAAAATGTTTTCAGTTCAGTTTTTGCATGTGCCAGGAAAGACAAAGTTACACAATCAGTACTAACTCTTCCAAACCTGTGTGGCCAGAGTTCAACACCTAACTCCATCCTCCGGGTCTTCATTTAGATCTCTTGAACGCTCACAGCTCTCATTAGAGTCGAGAGGACCTGTAGGTGCTCAACACGTCGAAAAATGAATCCAACTCAAGCCTTCCACCTTCGGGACCCCAACGAGCAATCTTGCTACCTCGCAGCAGACATCCCAGTCAGGAATAATTCACATTATGACAGATTAAAACCAGTCCTGTACTCAATTCACCCTTCAGCTAAGTATTTCTCAAAGGTCTAAAAGGAATAGCACTAAAGATCAAAGGCAGCTATGAATAAAAGACATTAAATTTTATATCCAAGAGTGCTAACTGGTGTCTATCATAACAAGGAGGGTCACGTAATAGGAGCCTCACTGTAATGACCAATTCTTTCGACAGAAGATGACAATCAGCCATCAAGTGGTAATTACTGCTCACGACAGCTCCCACAGACCTGAACTGAGTGAGGAGCAACAGCCATGGAGGGAAGAGTTATTTTTAAAACTATATATGTGTGAAAAATGCATCTACAAAAAAAAAAAAAAAAAAAAAAAACCCACCCACAAAAAAAACCAAAAAAACCCACCCAAAAACCAAAACCAGCAACAAAAAAAACACCACACACTACATTTTTGGCTTGCAGCAGCATTGACAGATCATGAAGCAAACAACCAAAATAACTATAAAGTGCATTCCACTCTTGTGATTACAAAACAGGGCTTGAACTACACTGCATACTCCTATGTAAGCTACCAGATAACTCCCTCATTTTTTTTTCTGTAGAGTGACATCAAAAGATGTTATGTCAGATCAAATGTTTGACTGGAGCAAACAACAAGGCTTTAATTAAAGGAAAAGACAAAATTTGGAGGAATAAAGCATGAAATTGATATGCTTATATTTTGTCTGATCAACTGTATTCTGAGTCATCATTTAAAATATTTAAAAGCCTGAAGTAAAACCTCCTTTTTTTTTGTTTTTTTGTTAAAACGAAGTCTTGCTTAATTCGGAAAATCCAGTTCTCAGCGTGACAGACTTTAAGCTTGGAGAGCTCTAAGCTAACCGAAGCATTAGGAACATTTATACCAGCTAATGTCAGGCCTCCCCATCATGCCTGAACTGAGAACCAAGGCTCACTGTTTTGGCACAAGAGTTACGCAGCGTTGTAAGTTAGACAAACCTTTGCTACAATGCACAAGCAAGATAAGGAGCATGGTTACTGAAGCATCCAAAGATTTATGACTAAGACCTAGCCAGTGCAAGTTAACCTCACGGTGAACACTAATACAGCATCCTGATGTTCTTCATCCATGCACAGATGGCTTTTTTCCTTCCTCCTCTCTAATAAACTTGAACTGTAGAGGCACAGCTAAGCTCCTCTATTGCAACCAAATACTCTCATCCCTTATCATTTAGAAGAATGCTATTTACAATGCATTTTCTCCTTAAGGGATACATCTGTGATGGAGGTAACTTAAGAGACCATGCAGAGGAGATACCAAAGTCACTGGAGCTCAGGAAGCATGCTGCCTTCCCACAGAAGGAATACAGGAGTTAGTTCAGGTACTTGCAACCCAGCGCCGCTTCCCTCAGCCTGGGCTACAGTCTGCGCTATAGATGAAGTACCAGGTTCGTACAGACCAGTGAATGGCAACGGGCTTTAAATGAGCCCATCACCTGTAAAGGCGACTTCCTTCCAGAAGAGGACTGCTCTCCCTGCAGAAGACCCTTAGAAGATAAAGGGGGCAGTTGCTCCCTGATGTTTCTGGCATGAGCTATGCTCCTCCCAGACACCTGCATCTGACCAACATTTTCTAATTATAAGGTCAGCCTGCTGAAGAGAACGGCCACAACATTTTGTCAAAGGTATGGACAAAGAAATAAAAAACTTTATTTTCCAGTTCTAAGCATCAGTAACTATGACTGATTTAATCCAGAGCTGTGGGGGCCGATTATATTTGCATAATCACACCGACAGACCATATTTCCTTGACAACCACGTTACAGGTACACTTGCACTGGCTCCTGAACAGACCATTTCAGGTGCAGCTTTATAACTAACCTGCTTATAAAAACTGAGGTAAGCCAAAACTCTTCATGGGGAAAGCACCTAGTAATTTTTGGGGGGGACATGCTGCCGATGAATCATGAAGAGTTGTGGCTCTTGAGATCTGCACTGAACAAAGCCAGTAGCATATGGATTCAGTATGTCTGTTAGTCGAGATGGAGTTAGCTGATGTGAAGGCTGAAGAGCATGCAGCAAAAGCATCAGTGAACTCTGGGTTTCGGCTCCAAGATGTAATGAGCAGAACTAGGACGGCAAAAGAGAAAACACAAAGAACAAAGTCGCAGTGACAAAACCATCCTGAAGCCACCTCTCATTCCCACACCACAGGACAGAAGGTTTCAGCACCACCAAAGAGACTTCTCTTCATCAGCTGTGCTTTCAGCCAAGCAACTCTCCAGGTAAAGGCTCCCCCGGCTCCCCCTCCTGCTCCCGCTGCAGCCACAAAGCACATCTACACAAAAGTACTGAAATGCCAAAAGCGAAGGATTAGTGTGGGCATAAAAAGAGCAATTTTTTTAACTCCAGGAGTTGATAAAGAAAGGAACAATGAATAGGGCATTACAGTAATTGCACTAAAAACGCACTTACTGCTGAAGAATACAAAACAAACACCTCTGCAGAACTGCGCTCATTCATCTGCGTGCATTAGAGAAATGAGGAGTGCAACACCAGAAGAATTAGAGAGAGGTGACAGAGCGGGAAAGACAGAAAAAGCAAACAAAGGTAACACCAACAGATACTGAAAAAGCTTTTCTCTGACTGTATGAGAGCTGAGATATCTTAAGATACCATAAGAACATTACAGAGTGATACTCCCTTGAATTACTTTGCATTAAAGGCTGTATTAATTGTCCCATGTTCCTACATTTAACACATTATGAGCTTTATTTTACACTGTCTTTTAAAAAAAATCCCCAAATCATTACTGTGCTTTTTCCATAAAAGCAGAACAAAACCACAGAGGTGAGAGCAAAGTCCCTTGTAAATCCTTTAGTATTAAAAATAAAAGAAACCTGAAGGTTTTCCTCCTATTTTCTCTAAAAGGAATGTGGCTGCCTTCAGTATTAGGCTCCTCAGTCCTCTGTCACTTACCCAGAAAATTTTCCAATCTTCACAGCTCAGGCTAATGGAGAAGGAAGAATTGAAAAGAAGGGTACGAGTCAAGAGTTGCACCTAAGATTTGTTAAAGACTATCATTTCAGGTGTGTATTAACTGAGGGTAGGTCTTCCCGCCTTACTGAAGTCACCCCGTATTTTGTCATTCCTGGTCTCACCAAATTCAGATCACAGTTCTCTGTCAATATTCCAGTTATTTTGTCATTCAAACATTCATAAAAGATTAATTCCTAAAGCGAGGAGAACTCTGAAGAAACTCCTAGACTTGAAGAGTTACCACCAAGCTAACAAAGAAGGTACAGCTCATGGTTCCTCCTCCCCAGTAATGCCCTACATCTTACCAACTAAGTCCATGAACATGACTTACCACAGATATCTCTCTCCAGCAGGACTAGACTAAATCCAGCAAGTTTAAGTAGATGGTAAGGATTTAATCTCATTATCCCTCATCAAGGGGATATCATTCCTCTTCCCCCTCCTCCACCTGAGCGGGGGGTGGGGGGAATAAATAAAAATGGTTCTTGTGGAAACTCTATTCCCACGCAAGCCCGGGAATGCTGCCTCTCCTTCATGCGCCACAGAGGACATCTGCCGAGGGCCAGAGAATCCTGAACCTGGACTCTGGCACCCCTCAAACTGAAATCCCTGCAATGACAGCCTGCCTTCCCTCTTCCCAAGCAAGGACACAAAACGCTGAAAAGGCAACTAGTAAACATACACAGGAATAAATTCTGCATTTGCAGGAGAATCTAAGCACAGGTGCAGCACCGACTGTCGGTTGACCACAGGTTAGAAAGAGTGAAGGGCAACCCAAGCCTCTATAAACAAAACTCAACGCATCAGGTTTTGTAACAGATGGCAACACAGGGGAGCAATATGTTTTGCAACACATCTGGTGCCGTATCACTACCCAACATGAATTAATAAACTGACGAAACTTCATAAATCCAGAGCAATCCTCAAACTTAAGTCACATTGCCTTCCAGAAGCACAACTACCCTGTTGCCGCATCCTGCGGGCAGAGCTCAGGCAGGAGAGAACAAGAAGTATGCTGCTTCTTTCTGCACTAATTTAAAGGAAAAAAAAAACAAAACACACCACACACAACGTTCTGGACCTATCCAAGATTTCGCAGAAGCAAGTTCGGCTTCTTGCTTTTCCTCCTCCCCCCTTTTAAGTTTTAAGCCAGCTACCTTATTTTTAGGGAGCTAATGAAGTAAGATGCCAACTCACTCTTTTAACAGCTTTCTCCCTCCTCCTTCTTGCTACTTAATCTGTATTCAGAGTATTTCACCACTAAGTACTGAGGGTATAAAGCTGAAACTAGTGTTAAAAAAAAAAAAAATACCATTATTGACTATAACAGCATTAATAAATGTGCCATAATGCATAGCTAACAAGAAGCACAATCAAGAACATTCAAATCGATTTTCAATATTAAGAAGTCCATTAACTGAAACACATTGTATGCAAGAAGTAATCATACCACCCCAAGCTCTTAACACTGGCTTTTGTAGAAAAAGCAAGATGCTGATTTAGGCAAACAGAAAACATTAACTAGAGGCAGATGTTTTGGCATCTGTCCTCTGGTAACACAAAATCACAAAGTAAGTGAGTTTTGATGCTTCCCTGACTTTCCTACATTCCACTGGGGGACACTAAGAAGTGATAACTCAGTTCTTGCTATGGTGAGCCCACAGGCTACATCCTCAAGGAAGGATGAGCGTGCACCACGCTTGCCATCATGTACATGGAGAAGGGACTTCTGTGCTTTTAATTAGCTGAAATTCAAAACAGCCTCTACCTGAAGTCTTCGCAAAATTTGCAGAACTTTCAATGTTGCTATGCATAGAATGCATCAAGGTATCTGCTGGGCATGAGAAGGAAGGAAGGAAAAGAGTTAAAGGCTGGAGGGGAGGAGGAACTAGTTCAGCTTACGGTCAATGCTGGCAGACTGTCAAATGCCTATGAACTGGTTGTGAGCCGACGTCAGGCCGTATCATTAGATGGAGCTTTCCCACGAGATGACAAGTGACCGACAGCGCTGCAGCTCCACACCCATTCCTGGCTGACGTGCCCCCGGCCGCACATCCCTGCCCCTTCCCTTGCCCCAGCGCCGCCGCCCTCCTCATCCCTCAGCCAACAGTTCCAAGGAGTTCAGCTTGCTCAAAACCTCAGCGCTTTTCCTGCAAAGGCTCCGTCAGTAACTCAAAGCAATCGGGGAAAACCAGCAATGGCAGAACAGCGTGGCCAAGCACGGGAGCATCAAGTGCATCAACTTCAACTGACACCAACCACAGCCTTAGGAGAAGGTCCCAAATAGAGCAGTGCAATTCAAAACTGTCCTGTCAAACACAGAAGCAGGTGCAAACATCCCCAAACGCAACAAGCGCAATCTTGAGACCAACTTACGAAAGGGACTACATCAGAGTCACGTGCACAACGCAGGCAAACCCTGAAGTCCTTCCCAACCCAGTGCTCCAGGCTAAAACAGCACAAAGCACAGAGTCTGCACAGGTCAAAGTGCTCAATCACGAGTTGCCAATTTGGTGCTCAAGTAGGGCATATAGCTTCCCAAGGGATTGGGAGCAGCACCTCTTATACAGGTTGGGTGCAAGACTGGTCATGGATGACGGACAAGCCAGCTCCTCAGGACCTTCATCCTTCACGGGATGAAGCAGAACCTTTATGAAAATACTTTTTTATGCTTTCTGCTGCTGCTATGCAAAAGCCAGCAAGGATGAAGCCCAGTTAGATCTTCATGAGGATGTTAACAAAAGCAATCCGCTTTTGTTAACGCTCATCTTAGCTGCATCTGATGATGCTTGATGCATCACTCCCCGGTTTCTTCAAGCTTCTCCCTTGCCACTGCAGCAGGTCTCTATTGCACCAAACATAATTTTGCAGAGGGTGTCTTTCACTAAGCATTTCTATAGCAGCGAGCTTAAGCTCACAGCTATATTTTAATAGTCAGTTCAATGACTATAAAAATCAAGTTCAACACAATAAAACTGCTATCACACTACCATGGAAATAGTTAGCAAAAAAAACGGCCCCTGCAAGACACTGCTCACTGCAATATAGAGCTGATGATGCAGAGCAAAAAGCCTAAAGCAAGGGGAAAATGGGGCGATGGGAAGAAGTTTTCATTTCCTACTGTTCTTCCTCCTCAGCATTTCTACAAGGGAAAACAAAAAAATCAAAATTCCTCCATTGCTTTCTCGGGAAAGCTTACAGAGTGGGGAAGACAGGAGGAGGAGTTTTAGGCTCTTTACTCATCAAACTTTACTCAATTTATTTTTGCTTGCCACCATCTTATTTGTCTCTCAGTCTTTCAAGCTGTCTCCAACAGCAAGAACTACAGAGAAAAGCGCACAGATCTAGAGTCAAATACTCCCCGAGGAACTTGTTCTGCTTTCTTAGAAATAATAGTCAGAAGAAGAATTACCTGCTAAGAGCTGCAGTTTGATCCACCAACACTTTTCTTTTCTACAACACCTAGACTATTGCAGAAATAGGAAAGACGTGATATTTTTCCTGAAGTCGTATCTTACACCGGAATTAATGTAAAAATGTCGCCATGGAAGCGAGTCAAACAGCCCTGAATGCATTAAAAGATAAGAGTGGCATTTTGCAAAAACAGGGAAAAATTGTTTTTCTCCAAACTAGTAAGAAATCACATGCCTCGTGCCACTTTCGGAAGAGCGACAGAGTTGGCTCGGCAGCTAGCCTTAACAAAGAGTCACTGTCCGGCTCGCTCCAGGCCGCAGAGTCGGTCTCTCATCATCAACCCCTTCCACCAGCAATGGGGTTTCCTTACAGCGCTGTTAGAGGGAGCTTGTATCCGTACAAATTCCATGTTACCCACCTAAGAGGAATCCTCTGAACCCATACTAATTTTTATGTTCATTCTGGAAGAAATAAGGAGAGGGAAATGTGACCTATATGGTATTACCATTCTTTAAAGACCCAGCATCACATTTCACTCTTTCCATAAATCAAATATACAAACTTCTGGGAAGCGGGAAAAACCAGAGTAGAGGAACACCTGAAATCTCTGCTTATGGGCTTTGAACTCCACGCCTTTTGTGCAACAGGAACCTAAATTTACAGTCGTAACACTTAACTTTATCACGACTTAATTTGATTGTTCCAAAACCTTTTCTAGTCTAATTAAAGTTGATCTATCACAAATGAATGTGGGAAATTCCCAGATGAGACCTTTCCGCCAGCAGCTGTCGTGTCCAGTCGTACTGACCGCTTTGGTTCCCCGATGCTAGGGCATCCCTCAACCTACTGAAATGTGGCAAAGAGGACCCTTATAACTCCTACCCTTACTCCCCCAAGCCTCAAAATCACCCTCAATAATTCGGAATAGGTCAAGGCCGTACCACTTACTTCCTAAGCATAATCACCTGAAAAAGAGTGTATTTTACAAAAGCCGCTGACGGTCACGTATATTAATGCTAGTAGGGTGTTTAAGGCACACGCTAACCGAGCGGTAACTTGCTGACCTGTTGCTATAAGAAAAAAATACTTCAACTACTCGTTAAACTCGTAACGCGTGTTATCTTCCCAGCATCATTCCAACTATTCACTGGAAAGAGACAAAGCATTAGCACACAGCACATACCCGTTGGTAGCTGCGGGCAGCACCAGCCCGAGGAGGCAAGAGCCAGCTCCTGGCTAGAGAAGCAGCCCAGTGCCGTCTCCGGCACTGCCCCATTGGAAACAACGGCTTAAGGAGAACCATTTCTCCATAACGATTCCCAAAGCAACAGAGAAGACACAAACATTTGAACAGATTTAGTATTTGGCAAGTTCCAAAAGCTCCGGTAGCACAAGCTTGTGGTAAACTGGACAGCGTATCTGTCCTCCACAACCGCTTTAACCTGAAAACATTTGTTTCCCCCATTGTAAAAACACTCCATTAGTCTAATAACCAGTGGTTATTTCTCAACTATTCAACCCATTCACTGCCATCAGGACCTCCACCTCAAAACAAAATTACTAAAAAAAACCAAACTAATGATAGCTAGCGTATTGTACACTCAGTTCAAGTGCCCATGTCCAGCAAAACAGCTCATCTTTAATATATAACTCAACACGCATTTGCGCTGGCTAAGTTTGGTGAAAACCTCCTACGAGACACCTGGACCATTCTGCAGTGGGACTTGGGTCCACAGCCCGCGTGCTGAGCACAGAGGGGTGCTGAAAAGGGTGCGGAGGGGAAGAGTATTTCTGCCATTTTCCCGTAGGAATGCAACTTACGCCTCTCAATTAGGAGGTTTCAGTGTTCTGGAGAAAAACAGTTTAAACTTTAAAAGTGTTTCTTGGTCCATGTGCATCCCAACAGCAAGTGTGTTGCTGCCTGTAAAGGTGACAACAGAAACTTACTGCCTGCAGTGCAGATGCGACATGCAGATGCAGTAAGCAGGCAAACACGATGGTAGAGCCCAAGGCTTCACTAATGTTCACCAATATTTTACTTTATACTAAGTTTACTCAGTCATTCCGCAACGCTATCTCTAGCCTACCCATCTTATCAACACTTGAGCTGGTATACAATTATTCTCTCTCCCCTCTGCAAAACTATTTTATATTTTCCACACTCCTTATGTAAATGTTATGGAAGCATCAAGACACTATTATACAAACATAATACATGAACTCTTAATCTTAGTGTTTATATCTTAACGCAGAACAGCTTCCAGATCAGCACACTGTGTTACAGATGGTATCACGCCTGGACTGCAAGAGCTTATACAGTTATCCCAATATTTTAGATATTCAAGCCCTAATAGAATTAAAATTTCTTCCAGTGTTCAGTCAAGAACATGTTCACCTTCACGTGCTCTGACTGCAGAAACCAGCAACTATTGCATACATACTTTCTGTATTTAAGGCACAAATCTGAAACAGTTAAATCACTCAGCACAGTTCAGTAAACAAGCCTCTTTTGCAGCAAAAGTTATTGATAAAAATCTGTTAATAAATCATTTCAAGTACACATTCAACTAGAAAAAAAAAATCAAACACAAGCTGAACCCCCACAAAACTTCTAAAAATGTAAATGATACCATAACTGAGTCATTCTCTCAAGTCTTTATTAAAATGTGCTTATCTGGCTAGAATAAGAATTCCCACCCCATAGAGCTTGAAGGGAGCTACTTCAGACACTCCTCAAAGACCCACTCGCTCCTCAAAAAAGGTTGGTTTTTTTTTGTTTTTTTTTTTTCCCAAATGAAGCCTTGCTAATGGGACACTCTTCCTGTTATGCGGGCAGCATACACTGCCTAAATGAGCGTCTCCCCATGGATGCTGCAGGCACGGTTACAAGGTGGCACTGGTTTCAGGAAGGCTTTGATAGAATCACATTAAGACTCGCACGTGCGCTAACTGCATCAACATCCCGGCAGTGTGATTCACCAGGAGAGACCAGAGCGGACTACACGGAGCCCAAAGTCCAGCCAGATCCCGTAATCGGTGTTTGAGAGACACACCGAGACCTTACAGCAGGCAATTCTGTATTAGCCAGCACTAAAAAGATCCCCTCATCCATCAGCATCTTATCAGTCCTGAAGCTGTTTAGGACAGTAATGCTGAGCGTTAAAGCGATCCAATCTAATGTAACTGCACATGTCTCTATTATCCAGATAAATGTCCAATGCTTTTTTTAATCCTTTTAGACTCTTAGTTACAGTGAAACACTCAAGAACAAAACCAACAAATAAAAATAAACAAAGTGCAGTATAATAAATACCAAAAGAATATCTGGCTCTCCATCAAAAGTTTGGGGTTGCTGTTTTGTCCCATTCGACTCACCCACTATGGAAACTACTGCCTAAGAAATACCTCTGCGCCACAAAAATATCTGTTCTCAACTCCAGCCACTTAACTTGTGAGCAAGAACAACTGTTTTCTCATCAGAAGAACTCAAACACTGAAAACTCTGGGAAAGGGATCTTTATCCACCACTTTGATCCCTTCCAGTGCTTTGTCATATGTCACTAAATTAATTTTAAAAAGGAGTCAATTCCAGCTGCTGTGTCTGTGACCAAGTCCCAGTCTTACAGGAATTCTGCATTGCTCTTCTGCACACTGTTGCCCTTCGCCTGGGAAGCCCATGAGAAAGAGGTTGTCTTCTTTATGCCCCACCATTAGTGACCAGCACCAGAAAAGACCAAAAGAAGTACAGAACAGACTTGACCAAGGTCACACAGAGGTGGAAGACAGATTATCAACAACTAGAGGCATTGCTGACAGGCTGTCAAGGAAGGAGGCAGAGTTAGACACTGCCACACCAAAGACATACCTTCTACAGTGTAACTCTGATTTGAAATAGAAGCCCAAATACCTTCAAAACCAAACTAAAAGCCACAAACCACTTTTTTTTTTTAAACCAACTTACTAAAAATACTATCAGTAAAACCACTGTTTTAGTTACACCACTTACCCTTTAAACCAGAAACTTCAGAGATCAATCCACAGAAGAAAAAAAAAAAAAAAAACCAACCGACCAACACCACAACACCACAGGACACACCAACCTCAGATGGGAATAGGAAGAAAAAAAAATAGTCTCTCAAGTCTACTCCACCTAAGATTCTTGGTCAAAAAAGCATCAGGAAGGCTATGGATTGATGGAGACACAACCAACATCTACTGGTCATGATAAGAAAAAAAAAACATAACAGGCAAGAGTCAGACAGTACAACAGCAGGAGGTAGATGAGGGCCCCTATCAAGTGCACATGTCCTCTGCTAGGGAAATGGTTCAGCCTCCACATAGTGCACATGAGTGAAGAGAGTTTACAGTTGGTTACTGGAAGGAAAGAGGACAGCAGTGCTCATATTTTCCATCTGCCTCACTTCAAGTCTCCAAAGATAAACAGTATCTCCATACGACGTGAAGGGTGAAACAGGGCGAGTAGCTGAGTAGCCAGGTGAGTAGGAAGGAAGAAATTCCAGCAGGGATGACAAGACGATGGGCAATGCCTGCAGAAAACCGGTTGGCAGTTGTGTACAAGGACAAAATAGGAGAACTAAAGAAAAAAGCTTGGAAATCATTAAAAATTAAGCAGCATGTGACAGAATAAAACACATACAAAGGAATATAACCAGATAGCGAGAAAGCTTTCCTGTATAATTGTTGGCAGTTTTGCATCATAATCACATGCTGCTCAAAAGATAGAGAGCAATACATTGTTATACGCAGAGCCTGAAGCCACCAGGCCATCCAGCAGCCAAGGCCAGAGACCAAGCAACATCACCATCACCTTACATTAGATAGAGCATACCATGGGCTTGAGCATAAGCATTACTTTCTATATATTTGAGCTATGAATGGGCCATAGTTTGTCTGATGCCAGACAGCAAAAATTGTAACATGCTGCCATGCGACCCCAAAGCAGTAGGGAAAAATAAACAAGCCAAGAAGGCAAACTTTTCAAACCCAGGGTGCACTGCAAGGCAGAAGCAAGGAGAGAGACTCACAGCCCGTGGTATGACGACAGCCTCCGTAGCAGTTCAGGAGGGAATAAGCACAGGCTTGGTCACGCCTGCAGCTGATCCCTTCTTCAGATCCACTGACCGCCAGGAGGTCCACGCAAGTCAAGCAAGAGCCGACAAACAAACCTCTTTAGGCTCTTTCCATTACTTAATGAACAATAATAATTACAGTAAAAGTAAAAACTCCACTTCTTGCCATCCTGATGTCAGTTTTTAGTCATACGCTCGTATTTTGAGAGAGCAACCTTGTATTTAGTCAAGAGAAAGTTTAAAGGTTACCACAGACCCTTATCTATAACTTTCCTGACCCAAGCGACATCCTTAACCATGTCTCTACTTAGTCATTAGAACTTGAATGCAAGCTCTCCTTTAGAGGACAGTATTTACAGGACATTCCAAGCGACTGCCTTGATAATCCGCAGCCATTTCAGGGTCATGATTTCTTCACTGGAGTCATACGCACAGCAGATTTTTTTGAAAGCGAGCGTCCCTTTAAATCGTTCACCATCTGTGTCAAGACTTGGAAACTCCAATATCATCAGCTACTCCCATCTGGCTCAGCATTGAGATATTTCCTGTTTCAGGGTCTACTACAAGAATACTTTTTACATTACCAGTTGCTTTCATTTCGCTTCACTCCTGACAGGCAGCCTTCGCTGCGGATAACACTATACACACACCGCGCTGAAGCAGCTCCTCAATCAGAGCGCCCAACTGCATTCACTGAACCATTCCCTCCTGCCAACATTTCCTCCTGCAGACCAGCTGGCATGATTAGGAGGATACTAAAGGCTAAAGCATCAGCTGGGAGGCAGGCACACCACTGGAGACACCGGGAACAGCGGAGCTTTCCATGACCCTGTATCCCTGTCCCCTTCCAACGACTCCCTTCAGCCTTATGCAGGGACCACAAGCACCACCAGCGCCAGCATTTGCCATCTTGCTTCTTCTGAATGCTTTTTTTTTTTTTTTTTTTTTTTTTTTAATTCCACATATGGAAATAAGGAAAGCCCTCCTCTACTAACACAGCTCAGGTGAAGGTCCTTGCACTTTAGGTTTGGGTACGGTCCAGCATCATCAGCTCCTTGTTTGGCATCAGTTACCTCCTCCTGGGACACACTGGCTATTCAGCTACGTTCCCTAAATGTATGTTATTTTATTACATTCAGCTTCAAACTGAGTGATGTCAGTACTTCCATGCTTTGTTTGGAGGAGAAGGCAGGCAGAGGAAACACAAACACCTAAGGCTGGACTTCCAAAAGATATCTGGATGCTTGAAGAGGCTCTCCAGCACATCACGGTTGGTGTGCTCTCACAAATCCAAGCGCCCACCTGCACTGTCAGACGTACGTTTTTCCAAAGCTGCTCAGGAGCTGTGTCTCCAGAAGCTCTGCCGGCAATCAGCTAGGAACTCACCACATCAAGCGGCGAGGTTCCTCCGTGAGGAAGGCAATTGTCCACGATGCCACCAACGATGCCCTCCGCACACGGAACTTTTCAGGGACTCCTGCTTTTCTACAGCACGCTCCTGAAACCCCTGCACCTAGCTCAGCTTGGGAGCTGCTCAAGCAGATTTTCAACCTCAGTATTGATTAATTTGGGTAGTAAAAACACTAAGTGACACAGCTGCTGCAACGGTACAGATGTACAGAACACAACACCATAAGAAACCAAGTGCCTACAAGCATATATACCAATTATGCACACTTTTACTTCCATTTTTGTTCATAAATTACACAGAAAACCTTATATTGTGCAGTACTTTCTACTGGGTAACAGAAAGACATTTTGCTACTCAAACACCCTTTGGAAAAATCAGCCACCAGAAGCCTCTGAAAACATGTTATAAAAAGGGTTGTGCTAAAATCATATACACAGGACTCTAAATAAAGCAGCAGTGCTAAGAAATATTATTAAAAAAACCCCAAAATTCAAGTATCATGGCCAATAGTTACATCAGTCATTCATCCATCTGTTTGTTTTGTTATGGATATGGATATATGATTACACATAATAGTTCTCAATGTAATTATTTCAGTTTAGTTACAAAGCTATATGGAGCGGAAAAATATTTCCAGAGATATTTCATATTTTGCTGATGAAACTGAAATTCAGCAACTGCCGCTGCTTGTGTTACAAGTCTTTACATCAGAAATCAGATTTAATGCACAAATTACATAAACACGGGAAGATAAATAATACTATAAATATATAAATGTTTTCACAACTACAGCCTGAAAATGCAGATAAAGCTTCAGAATTATCGCTTTTTGAACATTCTTTTGGTTTAGATAGGGCATGAATTCAATTCCCCCCAAAGCTAAAGGAGGAAAGTATTCCAGTAACTCATTAAGGAATTTATCAAAGCATTATTCAGAAAACGACTATTGTCAGAATAGCCTTGGGATCTACCACAGACCAGAAAACAGAATTGAAAGTGGTTTTAAGTTTACCTAAAAAAAAAAAAGCTAACTTTTTGTGGTCCATCTCCCTGCTAAAGAAGACCCAAAAAGAAGAGCAGCCCATGCATTTCATAGAGATGGTGATCAGTCGCCACTGAATGTTTTGCGAAAGCTTCAGACTTGAGGCAAGTAGAAGAGGAGAGGCGAGACTGACATCTTTAGCAGAGTAAATACTTTAAAACTGGATTAGCGCTAGTTCCTCATGTGAGCTTTGATTCATTAATCTAAGTCAGCTTTCAGCTATTTATCTAAAGTTGGACACATCTAGAGGTATTTAACAAGATGTATTGGATTTCAGTCCTGAAGGACTACTAATGGATCAGACAAAGCGTATCCTGCATGTGCTCTACAGCCAATACTGGACAAACTCCAGAAACACAAATAGTTCAAAGAAAAATTATTGCAGCGCTTATGCCTGTAGTTGCAAGCTGACAGAAAGGCTTCCTGGAGACGTTGGTTGACTCTTAAGTTGCATCCAGTTTACTTTCCCCTTCCCCAAAAGCTTTGCCTATGCAGAAAGGCAAATGCATTTATATACAAAGAAAGCTGTGCCAGGTATGGCAAACAGGCTAAAACTGGCATCGTATCAGTGCACCCAAATCAAGCATTTATGGCAATGAGAGACAAACTACAAAACCCACCAAGGTAGTATTTGAAATTCAGGTGGAAATTCAGAAATGGTTTTCCCAGTGAATTCATACCAAACCACAAACCTTAGATCAGGACCTTGTCCTACTGTCATTTCCATACTTGTGTACAAGGTAAATCCTCATCTTGTGAAAATTCCCCCTCCCTTTTTATTTTCTAGGAACAAGAGTGTTGATTAACAGCTAAAAAATCCCAAAACTGACTGAAAACTTACTCTACAGAGTTAAATAAATGCTCTGTATTACGCCCATAGGCAGCCAGCTGCCTATAGGAAGTCAGTACGTGCGCTATGAGAGGAGGGGACAAAATTAAAAAAAAAAAAAACAACAAACCCTACAGGAATCATTTCTCGGAACAATCCTGGTTTGTAATGTTGTCACTGACCTGAACGAAAGCAAACAAGAGTACACACTTGCTTCCACTTACCCGGTATCTTTATCCCTTTCCAATCTGCTGCTTGCAACAAGTCTTTATTGACAGAGAGCAATAGCGGCTGCCGAGTCAACTGAGCGTAATCAAGCCCATGCCTACAGTCAAATTAAGGTCATCCACTTACGAAGAAGTACGCTTCGTCTACCATGCCTTACCTCTGCTTCACTGCGATGCCAGAGCCGGGGGAGCGCAGCCACGCATCTCCTCGGCAAGCAGGAAATTAGAAGGTACTGTAAGATAGCGCAAAATACAACTCTCATCTGGGCATACAGTAGGGTGCATTGCCTCCAGGAGGCTGAATCTGCCTGTGCTTTCTCACAACGGTAATACCCTGATAAATACATCAGGACACATTCCACGGGCATTTTTCCTCCATCGGTTTGGGACGTGTCAGAGCGCAGTCCTGCCGTCAGTAACAGTACAAAGGTAACCGTCCCGTCCTGTCAGACGGCCCCAAACCCCGCTCACAACACAGCATTGCTAAAATTCCCAAGATGCATTCCTAAAACACATCGTTAAGATGCATCTTTTTCAATTTCCTAAAAAACTTTTCTTCCCTACTTTAAGGCACGAATACGCAAGCACAAGATGACCAACTCCCTCCGTAAACAAGAGGGAGTCTCCACATGCCACCGCCACCACCCACCGCAGCTGGGGACTGTAAATCCAGGGTTCCACGAAAGCCTTACATCTGCCCTAAGCCGCCGCAGTCCTCCCTCGAGCAGCAGCAGCGACGCGGTAGCGCTTGGCCGTAGGAGCTCCTGTGCGTTCAACAGCACTGCTCTTACCAAATTCTTGCCCCCCCCCTTCGAAGAGCCATTACAAGAGCACAACTCAGTTGCAAAACGTATAGATCATAACCT
Organism: Scopus umbretta; assembly: GCA_013400535.1. Taxonomy (NCBI): domain Eukaryota; kingdom Metazoa; phylum Chordata; class Aves; order Pelecaniformes; family Scopidae; genus Scopus; species Scopus umbretta. Next base: position 21,949 of record VZTL01010978.1, read on the forward strand.
TTGTATCACCACTTAGTCCACCTACTCGTTATAGCCCTCCCTTAGTAATAAAATACATATATTTCCGCGTACCTGGTTTGAAGATATTTCTGCATACACCATTTGAAAAGCTATCCCAATCTCAGAGAGGCACTAAAATACCCTAACCTTGCAACGTGGCTAAAGCGCATCCTCTATCAAAGCATCTAAGATGGGGCTAGTTACGATTTGCTCTGTCATGACACACAACAGAACAAAAATACAGAGAACTCTCAACCGGCATGGCTCACAGTAAAACTGGTTTTGTTTGTGGGCTGGGATTTTTTTGTTTATTTGCTTTCTTCATGGTTTTTGTTTGTTTTAATCAATGCACATGTAGACACCCACCCTACTCAGTATAGAGTGTATCCGAGCAGCTTGCACGATACCGGCTAAGGACCGCGAACAAATACCACCTCAAGCACCCTGTCTGCTCAGGGGAAAACCTGAGCGCACCTAAAGATGCCACAGAGCTGCAACAATTGTACATATACAGTCCCAGAAGTACAGGCTATTTTTAAAATGCTAGTGTCCTTGACATATGCGTTATCTTTGACCTAACACATGGCATTAGGAAGAACCTACCAAGGCATCACGTGCTCTCCTGAAGTAGTTGCACTCAATGCAGCTCCCCATACAGATACCAGTCCTTTCTTCATCAAGGCTTCGCATTTATGAAGCTGCCCGAAGCCAGGAGCACTTCGCCTGGCTGGCTTGCTGATCGCGGCAAGGGCACGACTATCCACGTTTTCCAGTGACTCATTAGGAGTAGCAGAGGAAAGCAGAGTCAGCATCCTGAAAATTAACAGGATCTCCAAGAGAACAAGCCCTGCAGCTGGGAAGTTCTCCTTCTACAGCTGACCATGCACAGACATGCATGGCACTACTTTTTTATTTCCCCATTTATTTAAAAAAAAAAAAAAACACAAACAAAAAAAACCACCAAAACGAAAAAAAAACCAAAATGCAGATTAAACTATCACAGATTAAACTATCACAGTGGTGGGCTCATTACTCCGCATCTGCACATACTTTTGAAGAAAAGGGCATTTTAAATATGGTATTTGTGGCAACCGTAGTAGCGCCAGTTCTACCTCTTACTGCAGCTTTAAGTTCAAAAGAAAAGGGTCAAATGACAGTAAAGTCAAGAGGATTTGGAAGCCGCTAGAGCCACTTTATGCTATTTCAGAAGTGCTATTCAGGCTCACAGACTTCCTAGAGCAGCTAATTACAGCTCCTCTCCACTGGTGTAAGGAAGAACACCAAAATTACAATTTTTGCATCACACTAAAAGCAGGGAACGGGAGACTGAGCAGCCACGTTCCGCAGCCGCTGGGGACATCGAGGGTATGCAGCAGGCATAAGCAGCTCCTGGGGCTCTCTGAAAGCCTCTAACGTTCCTGCCGAGGAAGCCGTGCACCCACGTGGCCACCTCGCCACCGCCGCACGCCTCCCCACCGGCTCGGGGCGAGAGATGAAATACAGAGCGAGGCGCCGAGGCGAAGGAGAAGGCGAAGGAGAAGGACACGCAGCATCAGGAGCGGAGAAAAGCTACTTTAATTAAGCCAATTGTTTTCCTGTTTCAGACGGTTCCCCGTATGTTAATCTAATAACTGTATTATCCCATTATATCCACACCCATTCCTCATCCAACCTCCCCGCGTGCCGAGCCCTGAATTCTCTCAGGAAGCGGAGCTGAGTCACGCTCGCAACTGCTTGCTGAGATAATGCCTGCGCGCTACGCGGCAGCGCTCCTCGTTTTAAGGCAGTAAGTTCAGCCTGCGCGCGTGCTGGCCACCCAGCACCCTCTGCAAAGCCCACCGCGCAAGGTGGAGCGGGACAAGCAGGAGGAGCGGTTCTTAACACGCCTGTGTCCTACCACAGTTTCAGTACGGGTACGTCGCAATAATCCTAGAATCATTCCGGTTGGAAAAGCCCTCTGAGATTATCTAGTCCAACCATCAACCCAACACCACCATGCCTACTCAACCATGTCCCAAAGTGCCACATCCACACGTTTTTGGAACCCCTCCAGGGATGGGGACTCCACCACCTCCCTGGGCAGCCTGTGCCAATGTATTCCTACTGCATCACTGCCAGCAAATCTCTGGGACTTGAGATGTTAAGCAAGCTTAGTTGTGCACAGGAACACGCTAGTCAAGAGGAGGGGAAAATAGTGTATGTGTGTATCACATATACACGTGTATTTTTTATGTATACACATCTTATCTATAGATATATACACACACACGTACGTATACCTACATGCATTTCTGAGCTCCCACAACTGCAACATAAGTCACACAACCCACAACAATAGATACCTTCCTGTTATTTCTGCTTTAGTAAAGCGTGCACACTAAGTATACTACATACATGTCTCACTAAGATGGCAGCTCAATTAACAATCCAATTAACACCAATCAATTAACCGTTCAATTATTTGGGAAGAGGCAGATGTTTCTATACCTGCCCTGGAAACTGGCCATGGTAAATAGTTAGGAAGAAAAATATTCATTTATTTGCATGTTCAACCTTAACAGTACCTTCTCTATTTCTGTTTGGGACTATGCAACTGCTACGTCAATTCTCCACAACCTGAAAGTTTCATAAGCAGCAAAAAAAAAAACAAAAACAAAACAAACAAACAAAAAAAACACACCAGAAGCCTGGCAGCGTACAGAAGCGCCCTTTTTTAACAACACAAAGATGTGGAAAACACACGTAACCAAAATGAATATTCATCTTCTTCAGGAGGAAACCCAGCGATGCTGAAAAGACGCTATCCCTCCCCAAACAGCGTCTAACAGCACAGCACGGGCAAGTGAATCGCAACGTTCCATTAGCTCTAAATCCGATTTTATCTCCTTGCAACAACACTACATCTGCTTTCAACCCTCACACCCCTGCAGAAGAGCAGCGAAATACGCCAATTTTGCTGAGGATCATCCCGCTCAGCTAACTTGCGGGAAAAAAATAAAGAAACTATCATAGAAAAACAAACCCATTATAAAACCATAACAAACTTCTCTCCAGAGCAGCGGACACAAACAAAAAATACCAACTGAGCACATAATCTCATGCTTCTTGAAACTATGAAACTTTTTTTCCCTCTTTAAATGACATTTAAATCTAGTTCTCTTACTGCACACACAACTTCCCGCACTGGATATCCAAACATACTTAGAAGTGTACTTTAAAATACTCAGTGTATCCCACACTTCTTATTCTCTCATGCTCTCAAAAGTTCCAAGACATCGATTCCTGGAAACCCAGGTCAGGGCAATCTCCTCTGCCACTGTATTAGGAGTTCCTACAAAAGAGGAACTTGCTTTCGAGTGTCACTGGTTTACAACACTAGCGCATACTACGTGATGATTTAGTCATTCCAGTCTTTCAGAAATACACTACCCATCCCACACCACGAAGCAGGTATTTGGAAAACCTAATGAGCCTTCTGTAGCACTCCTGCTTTCTTGTATTTGTCCTGCATCCTCAGCGCTAATATTACTCACAGCTCTCACACAGTGGAACCGGCCAGCTAGGATCCGCTAGCAACTTAGGTGTCACGCTCTTGTTTTCTAGGGATGTACACACAGAACTTCAAATTCATTCCTAAAATTCACTTGGGCTCTACTTAGAGCAGGAAATTCCCTTCTTCCTGCTCACGTTGTTTATACGAGGCTTAGCTGTGGGTATATACGAACAGTAAGTTGTTCTTCACCACCAACAGAGCCCAAGAGCTGTGGTGGACATTGAATTTCGTCTTTCCACATTGAACCGTCAGATTTATTATTTCCTCCTCCAAGACAAACGCTCTCACTCACACCAACAAAGCGGTCTTCTCCATAACCCCCACAAACCGCTTCTGATCAAAATAAAACATCCTCGATAGCAAGACAGGCCTTCTCGGCACAACATCTCCCAAAACCACCGGAGCTGGGTTCCAGTTAATTACAGCGGAGATGTTTTAACTACCGGCAGAGAACAATCCCCCTCTGTTTGAGAGGGACGGAAGAAGCAGAGTACGAAATGGATCCCCGGGCAGCAACGCGCACGGCAAACCCCTCATCTGTATGAAAATCACACTCCCTGCAAAAACCAAGCGCCTCTTCCCTCTGTAGCCTTAAAACTTCCCTTCTCCTACGGAGGGATTAGGAGATGAGGGAGCACCGGGCATCACCACGGCCTCGGGTGGGCCCCCGCACAGCTCCCACCGAGGATCCAGCGCTGGAAGCGTATCCTGTTTAGCTGCCATCAGGGAAAGGGGGGGGAGAAACCGACGTGAAAATAACTCAAAGCCCTCTGTACGCAGCCAAAGTCGCAGGCGAGAAGGAGAAAGCAACAGCGGTGAACAGGAAAAGGCAACTTTTTCTTTAGCGAGGGCGACTCCAGCGCAGGCTGCCCGGCGTCTCCGGCCAAGTTCTAAACTTTCCCTCAGCGCAGCCCC
>VZTL01010979.1:6879-18883 GCA_013400535.1 Scopus umbretta
TTTTTCCCCTGGAGCCCTTTCTAGTCATTGTTTTAGTTCTGGAGAGACTAGATTAACATTACTCATCTGATCTGAGTAGAAAACAGCTGATTCACCAAATATGGTTTAGTCAAATTAGACAATTATTAACATCAGAAAAATGATTAAAAATACATATTAAATATTATGAAAATGGACTAACTCTTATAGATAGGCTTCTGTGGAGTGCACAAGGCTGACATTTGATTAGACCTCAGACTGTCTACTGACTTGCTGTGATTCCTCCCTTTCAGAACTTGTTCATGAACTTTGCAATTGAGATATTCAGTTCTTTTTTTTTTTTTTTTTTTCCCTGAGCACCTGAGCAACACTTATTTAAATTCAGCCACTGAGAAATTTCTTTGACATTCCCCTGCCCCATATGCTAGAACTCCACTACTCTGTGGCTTTCAGAGCTCTTAGGACTTTTCTCTGGACTACTGATTAACCTCCCAAAAGACATAACCTAATGATTTGATGCCGGAGAAGTTGGAAACATTTTCTCTTCACTGCCACAATCAGATATTGAAAGCTTTTCAAATGCATCTGTTGTGGAGATTTTGCCAAAAGAAAGGTGTTTCTTTCCCATTATCACAACAAGACATTGGGAGCTTTATAAGAATTTACAAGGTTTACATTGTTTTTCTAGAAGACTTAATGTTTTTTTTTCCTCTTTCAATGCTATGACCACTAGTCTGACGAATCTCATCTTGTGCCTGGTCTGGTGGGTATTTCCACTACATTTTCCAGTCTTTGATTCCTATTTACATACAGTTTTTGTCACCATCCTTAGGTTCTTTTCTTTCGTTGTAAATATTCTAAATATCTCACAGAATTGAAACTTGTGTTTTTCTTCCTACAGCAGTTCTTAACTTCTTTCAAATAATTTTAACTACAGAATCTTCTGATTTGGATTTGTGTCCAATATCAGAATTCACAAAGCCTCACCTCCAGTTCTAGAGCTGACAATTCCTGGAGCAAATGTTGTAATTTTGGATTAAATTTCTGAAACTCAGAATACAAAATGCTGCACGATTTGTTTTAGCAGATGTTTGCAGTCCTGGAAAGCCTATCACCAGCAGTACAAGCAGTTTCAGAGCTCAGCAATTTCATTACATCAACTCTGAGTAAAGAAAATTGTAAAATTGGAGGAAACTGCTGTAGAAAGTTGTAACAAAATTGCATTAAGCTCTGGTGGGGATCTGCAGTTCCTAAGTAAATCTTGCATGGAGATACAATACAGAAGTAGTATAATTCCATGTGGTTTTAGTCCCTTGTTAACAATTTGATGAAGGTTGTAGCTCTCTGTCTCTTTATATAAATTTTATGCACTTTAAAGACACCAACATTTAATTTTCCCAGAACAGGGATTACCAGACCTGATCATCAATAAACCTGGAAGGTTTCACAAACCACTGCCTAGAAACCCTGAGCCCTCACTCACAGAAAAAAAAGAGCACTTTTACACTGCTCCGTGTACAACGCTGGATGACATCAGTATTTCACCATACCACATACTTAATAGAGTTATGTGTGGTCAGCTTCAAAAATTACTGGGTTGCAAACACGTTTACCCAGCAGCGAGCTCCAGAAAATGAAATGTTTATATCATGTGTAAGGGACACATTTGCAGGAAGAAAAGGATGGTCCTTGTGCTTAGACAATGGACGGGACGCAAGAGAACTGTCTTTTATCTCTCATTCTGCCAGAGCCGCTTGGTGATACAGCTTGTATGACCTAAATAAGATTTTAAAGTTTGCTACCAAGTCTGGCTGTATCGTTTTTTCTGTGAAGTGGAGGGCAGCAATACTTGCCTACCTCATAGCTGTTGTATCAAATTCAGTGATGTTTGAGAGGCATACAACAAAGTCCCTGACCCTGCACCTGTGAAGGAAGAAATACAGGGGTTTTGAGGAGCCAAGAACTTGCATTGCCAAGGAAGAAATGAATTTCTTTAATCTCCAGCAAATTGAGAGAGTAGACAGAATGACTAAATGGGCTGTAAAAAAAAAAAAAAGAGTCTAGATGGGACCAAATTACAACACTCTTGTGGTCTGTATCAGGGAGGACAGATTTAGGTTTAAGGAAAGGAAGCGAATGTTGGGGAGCAGCATGTGCTGGCTGCTCCTGAAGGAATGGGGACGCGAGTGCAATCACACAGCCCCTGGACCAGGGAACTCACCAGCCAGCACCCCAGTGAGGGGAGCTGGACAGGCTCAGGGTAAACATCCAGTTTCAGCCATGAGGCTAGACCTCCGGGCAAGTTCACAGCAATATGGCAGGTCCAGGATAAAGCTGGGAAGTCCATCCACGAGTCAGGGACAGGATCAGGTCTGGTGAGAATAACCAGGGTCAGACACAGTCCCATGATTGCTGGGCAGGTCCGTACCAATAAGACAGGTCTGAGGACAAGCCAGGAAATGGGTCTAAACCAAGAGGGTCCATGCCAGACACGGCCATGATGGAGAGGGAGACCAGCACCCCCATCAGCATGACAGGGGCAGGGACAGATGTCGCCGGGCTGAGCTGAAACAGGGTCCTGGGTCATGGACAGAAGGAAGGGTGGAAGCCTTGGGGGGCTGGTCAGGGTCAGAAAGGGCATTTGGTGCTCTCGGGGCCCTGCCACTGACTTTCAGTTGTTGGCATGTTTTTTACTTGCTGTATGACCTGCGTATGATGATTCTCTGCGTAGAATATATAAATGATCCCCTACCTCAAAGGATACAAAAGTTGCACACATACTGATTTTGGTTTACGTGAACAGATACAGCTCACTTCAGTGGTTTTATTAGTGTGAGCACCTGCTCACCAATAGTAAATAGATAGCATCCATCTGACCACAACATTTCATTTTTATCAAGCCAATTTTATCCCTTTTTACCCAGGAAAATAGTAAAGAAACGCGATATTCCTGGTGAATTGTCAATCTAATTACGATAGTTTGGATTCAGGGGTCTCCACTGATCGACGGTTCAAATTACGTTTCAGATTATACATTTAAAGGCACAGTTAGCTCACTTAATCCTAACTCTGCCAGTTACAAAACAAATTTAACAATTTTTAGATTAATCATACTACTTTGCTTTTAACTGATATTTCCGATGACCTTTTGGTTTACTAAAGCTGCATGTAAGTATTGCAAGCTAAATCCTTGTTGTTCAGGGCAGTCTAATCCTACCAGATGCTGATCATAAGAGACTCCTAATGAATGAGAACTGGTCAGACCAGATGGGTTATACAGTCAGATTTTTTACTAAGATTTCCTGCTGCCAAGATTTATACAGTGTACTTTAAAATGTTGTACTGTAGGAGTTTCAGTACAGACATATAAACGTATGTGTACGAAACAAATGCATGAATTATACAAAAAAATATTTCCTCATTGCATGGACAAAACATAAATTATGAGTAATTGCAAAGGACAGATTACAGTTTCTGGGATTAGTAAAGATAGAAAGATCTCGCCATATACGAACATTACAAGCAAACATAATTATCCCTATTTTCATTCTAATGAAACAAACACATTACTCGCATTTAGAGGCTTAGAAGCACTGAGTGAAACTTACTTTCAAGAAATACTGTATCTGGAGAAGAGAAATTGTGCAATACTAAATACTGATACTTGTCATTGCCCTTAGATATAGAAGAAAACTGAGGTATACTTTCATTGATATGCACATCATTCAGGATTACAAAAATTAAAAAGGAAGTAGAACTTTACTGTGAGCAGAGAGACAACACAAAATAAAAGGTAAAGCATAGATAAACCAAAAGGAAACAGTAAAATATAGTTTTTCATATTAGGAAAGAGTTCCACTTACAGGGAAATTAAAAAACAAAATATATCTTTTTGTGTAAATGAGAAATAAAATCAGAGATGCATTGGATTTCCTTTTTTGTTCAATAAAAATCAGATGTTTTTAAAAAATCACGTTGTGTGTAGTTTTCAGAGTGAGAGGAAGTGAAGAAAGAAACCTTGACTCTTGCACTTTTACTTGGAAAAACTGTCAGTATGGGCTTTCAAGAAAAATATGACTTCTTTGATTGAAGTAGGACTCTAGCACATGGATCTAACCTGGAAACAAATGCAATCAATATAACTCTTGCCTGCAAGAAGTGCCTGAGAGTTCAGACTGAGTGTTGAGGACTAGAGTAAAAACAACAATAACAATAATAATAATAGAACAAAAATAGGCGATTGTATTGTTTTATTTTTTATATATATAGCTATATCTTTATATCAGTTAAAAAAAATGTTAATTTTCCTCCTTTCTGCCTGAAATATCAAGATGGCAAATATGACTTCACAGAATATCTACATATGCATGACTACCAGACAGATCACACCTGTTCAAACATAAACATATATAGTCACATATAAAATGTTCTAATTTCCATCCAAATTTTCTAAAGTAGAAAAATTTCCTTCTCATGTTGTTTGCTCACAGAAGCTAAATCTAATCATGAATGCTGATGTTAAACCTAATAGTTGTGGGTAAAAGAATGAATAGGAATTTAGGATCCTTGTGGTAGGGGGGGATGTTTATTAGGGGTTTTTAAGGTGACTTACAAACAGTTTGAGTTAGAAGGTGATTTCTCTGAAACCAAACGATAAAATCAATCCATCTTATCAAGAGGTGGATCACTTGGTATCAGGTATTCAAAGATGCCAGCACATTACAATGAAATAAAAATTCAGCTAGGAAAAAGAAACGGGGATCTTCACTATGACAAAGTATGAACAGATTAAGTTTCATTTAATCTACAGGCATGTTAAGGACGTACACAATAGGTTCAGCAGGACTTTGAGCAGTCCGAAGAAAGAAACTCTCTTCAATAAGACTGGATACCAAGACAAGTAAACACCTAACTCAGTAGCACAGCAGGGAGGGAAAAGGCATGGTACGTTCCTTATAGGAAAAAAATGCATAATGCATTGCAAAGCCAGAAAGTATCCCAAAGATAGTAGGCAAGGATTGAAAGTTAATGATATATGCTATAAGAAATAACAGTAGTTCACATGAAGATTTCAGGGGCGCTGATGAACAAAACTGAGGAAGAAAATATACACAAAATATACTTCTGGTTCCTTCAGTGTGAGATAACCTCTACAAAACCGAAGGCAATGTGGTTCTTGTGGCTTTCAGATAAACAGGACAACCACTCTTCTACAAGTTTATCAGACTTGACTCTTAGAGATAGCAGAACAAAAGCAAAGGGTCTGGAGGTTGTAATATTATACAACAGTAATTTTCATGCCAGTGTTATGAAAGTCAATAGGGGCCATATTGAGAATAGATTATTTAATCATTTGTAAACCAATGCCAGAAGCACAAGTAATTAAGAAATTAGAAATGCTTGTTTATTAAAGCGAGTGAATGTAATAGGACTACTGAAAGTCGGTGCAAGCATTTAAGGAACTAGAAGTGCTGAAGTACTGAACACTATCTTGGAGGAAATGTAGAGGCAGACAAATAAAGGCACTCCATATTTTATGTGTGGAGTGTAAATAGAACATAGAATGCAAAATATAGACTATATCTGGATCTTCTGAAAAATAAAATTTGACAAGCTTTAGAGTATGTGTTTAAAAAATTACTTAGAGAAGTACATCTTTTAAAAACTACTTAGAATACATAGTAAATCTGTTTTACATTGGTGAATCTGGTCTAGAGGAGGAAATATGAACAGAACATGATGGAAAGTCTCATGCTATCACAGAAAAAAGAATAAATCACAGCTTAGAAAACTATCATGAATTTATTTTGAAGCACACACCATTACATGACCCTCAAAAACACTTCTGTATTAGTTTTCATGTAGCAAAGAGACTATTTGATGACTAAACCAAAAATTAGGGACTCAACTTCTAATTACGTTATTACAGGTGGACAATATATAGTACTCATTAGTAAATCTTACATACGCATGCATTTCAAACACATTTATTACTCAGAAAGAGCACATTTACTAAAACAATTCTGAGCAAAATTCATTGAGAGGGATAATTCAAACAACGCGATAGGAACGATAATTAAATATTGTTTAAGAAAATGTTATCAGTGCCAAAAGATCGATGATTTACAATTACAAAAGGAAACGTCTTTATGTAAAATTGTCCTTGATTAATCAGAATGAAAGCAACAGTAACATTTACAGTCTCCATCCATGATGGATGACATATTTTTTATTCTGACACTAACTAGGAAAGGTGTTTCACAGATATTGCCAAAGTTAAGATAAATGGGCATTTCTAAGGAACTAGTCATCTCATCCTTACATAGATGTCTAAAACAGGTAAGGTGAATTGCACCCTGGAATTGTCTCTCTCTTATCTCTGTTAACTATAAATGGAGCTTAGATGACTCTCAGACACAGACAGTGACAGACAGCTGAACTGTAGCTGAATGCCAGGTCTCAAAATGGTGTTCCAGTACCAGTAGCATCCACCTAAACTTAGAAACCTTGAAGATCCCTTACCTTCATAAAATGTTCTCAGGACAAGGTCAGAGGAGTGGGCTATTTCTTCCCTGCATCCTTTCTCAGTCTGACCACCCAACCACTGAGGGAGAACACACAGGTTCTTCTTCTACTTATTGGCTGGCTGAAGAGGTTTGTACAAGCCATGGGTTTTGTGAAAAGCCTGGAAGGCTTTATCTATCTGGGATTTTTTCTTTCAGATAGCCTGGGCCAAGTTTGAAGTTTTGTCGTGCACTCAGTTGCTGCACTGAAGCTGTAGCTATTTATGAATGGTTTAATTGCATCAGATGCAGGGGACTATGTCAACGTTTATGAAAATCTCTGTATCCAGGACTAAGTGTTGCTATCAACTGGAAACTATGAATACAAGCCTCAGCAGGAAGCTAAAAAGAAAGAAACATTTACCTAATATAAAAATTGGATGACATTTTGATGAAGGAGAGATTATAGAAAGCATACCTGTGAGAATACAGATGATATCAAAGTATTACTATTTCAATAATCCTCCAAAATAGCAATCCACATTCCTCAGGCTTCCTAAATGAGGAAAGGTCAGCAACATCAAGCTAAGATTTAATTCTGTTCTATGCCTGAACTATGGGTATATTTGACCTCCTTGCAATACATGAGGGTATTTGGGCTTTAGGCTTTTTAAGAGTGTGCTGCTTCAAATGGTTTTGTTTAAATGAACTTTGTAAAAAAACCAAAACAAACCCTGCGGTTTAAATTTCATAAGTCTGTATGTTTTCTTCCAGGTGAAAAGGGGAAAGCAGACATCATTTCAGGGATACAAGATCCTCACATGATAATGTTGCAATGAATGATAATGCTAATATAAATAGACATGAGAATTTTACCATATGAACCATGCTTCTGCCCCATGTTCATTCCCACTGGAAAAATGCAGAAATTACCTTCTATCTCTTCTGACCCACATAGGTTCTGCCAGATTAGAGAACTAAATTAGATGCTAACTGGAGTGATATTACTGATCAGAGACAAGTAATCAGGAGATTAAAAAAAATAAAGTTTCCTCTTTTCCTCCATTGTGCATCATTTACATTCAAAGAACTTTTTTCACTTGCACTGAGTTGTGCCTTTTCTGTTTTCTTATGACTGGAGCTTTGTAGTGCATTGTACTGAGGACTGTAACTTTAATCCATTTGGAAATTAAAGTTAGAAAAAACTAAACTGAAGATACATGACACTAACGTAGTAATGCATTTCTTAGTGTTAGGTACTGAAATTTCATACTAATGTTTAATTTTCAAAAATAATTGTAAAACTTTTTGGAGTCTTCAAAGTAAGAAGCATAACATACTGATTAAATTTCTTTTGTCTTGTATACTCAGGTGCTCACTAATACCATTCCTATGATCACTGGGATTATCATCTGAGGAAACAACTGATTTACAAACCCAAATGCCCACCTTCTGCACATGCAAGCACTGCTGATCTTATCATTCTATCAAAATGCTTCAGCATCTGCTCTCTGTGACAGATATCATCTTTGCTTTTTTCAGTTTTATAATGCAGAAAACCAAAATAATTTCACAAAATTTCTGAAACAGAATTTCCTTTTGCATCTTCTCTATTTATGGGACTCAACAAATCAGCAGCAGCTCAGACCTTCCAAAGCAGGAGTGTGAATCTGGCTATAATTGTTGGCATCAAGAGTTTGCACTCACTCATCTGTACTGGAGAAATTGAGGAGTTATGAAACCATGAAGAACTGAAGACAACCTGTATTGAGAACTTAATGCTACAGTTAAAACTTTGGTGTGATGCAGTTGGTCCAGCCTTTAACTATATAAAAAATTAAATCCCCTAAAAATTATTTTCATCAGTTGCAGAACAGATAATTTTGAGGCAGAACACAGCTTTAAGAATGAGTGCTCGATGGCCTGACACTACCAAACATATGTACATAGGCATACACATGATGGACTATGCTGTCCCACTTAAGACTACTATACTTCCTTGAAAATGAGTCTTAGATAAAAACATGGACTTGTTAAAAAATTGGAGCTGCTTACCAGGTCACACTTAATATTCTGATAGTTACCAAAGAGATTCTACTGGCTACAGACGAAGCTCCTGTTCAGGACAATACAAGAATATGCAGGAAGATAATACACAATCAACAATTATTTTTAATAATGAAACAGAATAGGATAACAGTTGTTTGACAACTTTCAACAGCTCCAAACTCTTCTGTTTCTTAAAGCAGTATATTCATATGTAAGATTTTCTATGCCAGAGCAAGCAGGCCAGGAAAGTCCAGAAAACAAAAGTGTTAAGGTCTATGCCCTTCATACAGGCTTAAAGCATGCTGCAACAGAATATTTGCCCTAAGCAAGAGCTGAAGATCCACGTACCATGGTGATCTGGCTAAAGTAAAAGTAACCAGTACAATCCATGCCCTTCCCTTTTCTTTTTTGGACCATCAGTGCACCCAACAATACCAATTAAGTTTTTAAATAAATTAAGGGTGTACCTTCAACACAATGTTTCCTCTATCTCACCTGCCAATTAAAATCAAGAGTTTGTTGACTTGTTCAATAAAGAGTTGTTAATCGCTTCTTTGAGGAAGAGACATTAACCTTAAGAACACTGAAGCGCCGATTTCTCTAAAAGCTGTCCCCGCAGAAGGAAGCAGCAGCCATTTAAGAACTATATGGTGGCTATGCACACACCTTTGACTACTGCTGCTACTGATAAGGATGGCAGCGGTTAGATTCTGCACTACTATTAATATGCCAACTATTAATCGCTGTAGGAAACCTCACTTGAGTCTACCTATCTGTGAATACTTCCTGGAGAAATGTCTTGATGTTACTGTACTGTTTCCAAACCCAAAAGAGGAGAAGCAATCCTGGAAAATGTCAGAAAGGCACACAAAGTGGAATTGGATCACACGTGCAAAATTAATTATATCTAACATTTAGTTAGCGTGATAATGCCACCCATTGCCTCAGGAAAAAGGATAAAATGAAAAATGAAGCTGGCAAACTCAAGACTAATAAAAGACAACTAGGCATACAATATCAACTCCTAACTACTTAAATGTACTTTGAAAAGGTACCATGCACTTGATACAAAATCAAACTGCGCTTTTCAGGGAAGCCCAAGAATTTGTCTCCCTGCCCCTTATATGCAGTGGCAAGTTGAAGTTCAAGGCTACTTAAAGGAGTGAGACAGAAAGTTGCTACAAGTCTGCAACAGAAAAAATAATTGATATTTAGGTGGCATTCTTTGGCATAAGGTGAGCTACAGTGGTTGCTGTCACCTGCGGAGAAGCAAGTTACAGAGTAAACTATTATTTTTGCTTCTAATCTTTTTCTCTTCCCCCTCTCCTTCCCCCTAGGAACTAATATTGGCACTATCATATATTACATTGATGATTCTCCCAAATTCATCATGAGAGACATGAGTGTCCTCTGCTGAAGGCTTTGGAGAGTAACCACTTCTATTAAAAGAACCAAGCAACTTAAAATCGTGCAGAAGCCATAATCGCATTCTTCTCAGAGAGTTAACCCATGCTAGTTAAACTAATCCAGTTAATACACGCTATGCTAACTTTAAATTACATTCACTTTTTAATCTAAGTTAAATTAAGGTAAACCAAGATAAAGTAGTGGCTCTATTAGAGCATTTTCATCCTATTTTCTAGGACTACTAGATGATTAAACATTATTTCGGAGTTTGGGGATTATCCCTTGGTCTTCCCAGTTTAAAGAAAATACAGAAGCTATATTAACATTTTTTTGAATACTGGAGAAAGCCTTGGAGCTACATTTCCCACAGTGGTGTATGACTGTCATTTCACACTTTATTTACTTCAGAATCCTCAGAAGGATACCATATGGTGGTGATAATTTACTGTACTTGAGCGTCTCAGTTTGATTCACATACTTCCTCCACTGATATTTCAATTGTCAGCTGAAGCTGTTCTCCAGTTACCTGTGAAAAGACCTTCTAGAAAAGACATTTCCCCCTGGCTTTTATACGAAACTTTTTGAACCCTTCAATACCTCTGTTAATTGCTCTTGCACTTTCTCTTCTCCTTTGGTAGACTTCTATGTTCTGAAATTTCTTCCTTCTAATATCTGTTCCTAAAGCTTTTAAAATCACAATAATTCTTAGTATATCTTATATCAAGTCCTTTCTAAATAAATTCTGCACATTATTTTATGTTGTTCTGAATGTGATTCTGAACAAGCCTTATGCTGCATCCTGGCATATTGTCTTAAGCAGCCTTACTGTGGTTGCACTCTTTCTTACAGCAAGGTAAAAATACCATGGTGGCATCTTTTCGTTTCATTGGCTTCACATTCTCTTTTCCTACAGAGGAATTCTTCAGGGTCACATTAATACAAGCTATTTGGTTTAAGAAAGTAAAGCCAATTTTATCCATGAATGGAAAACAATACAAAAATATAAGCAGTTTATCAGTACTGTCTGAGATGAAGTCCCTAATTCAGTATGGAAACCAGAAGACAAAATCTTTTAGGTTCCCCGAGAATTACCTGAATTTTTTTATGCTGCATATGAAGCAAGCAGTTTCCTTCCGTGTCTTTGGGCAACTTGTTGGCAAGTTCAGGTGGTAAAATTTATGTCTGTGTCTTATGGACTGGCAATCAACTCGACCATGTGTGCTAATACTTTTTACTGTCGCTGCCCTTTTCATTTTAACATTACGGACTGTGCTTGGAATTCACAGAACACCTGGAATCAGACTTTAGCCTTCTGTATCCCCACAAGAACTAACAACAATCTGGCATGAAAAAATGTTCTGTACCTTCGTAAGCATATGTAATGCTTTATTTTAGCTCTGTCAGGGAGGAGAGAATACATGTGGCGTCATTAAGGGTTACATATTTGACTTCACCAGAACAGAACAATCCCCTTAAAAATAACTTCTATCTATTTCTGCATCTTAAATACATTCTATGCCATTTGTTACATGTTGGTTTTTTTTTGTTGGTCTAAAAAATAATATTATTTAGCATTTTTTTAAAAAGATGCAACTTTAATATCCTGTAACATTAATCTTCCTCCTTTAAACAAGAAAGGGACCAAGAAGCACAGGGAATAATCCCAGTAGCTCACACAAGCAAACTCTGTTCTGGCAAGAAGGTGGACTGGACTGGGAGTCAGAAGGCAGGCATTCATTTTGTTTAAATAAGGTTCTTTTTTTTTATTACAGAACATTTCTGTTAAAGCTGAGCAGGCATATTTAAATTTAAAATTGTTGACCCTGCAATCTAAATAATTCTTTAAAGTTTCATCTGTGTATTAATTTTAGTGCTCAGAGATTTTGGTGGATAATATCTGGAGAAGCTTGTTTCCATAGAACTAGGGGCACTCCAAAATGCCAGAAGTGTAGGTGGTATGAAAGCTTTTAAGAAACCACCATGATATCTCTACAGGAGACATTTCACCATTTCTACTGACCATTCATCACTAATTTGTGTGAATAAATGTTTTAAATATCAATCCA
>VZTL01010980.1:0-14867 GCA_013400535.1 Scopus umbretta
CCTCACCAGTGCCGAGTACAGGTCACCATATTGTTAGATTGTACAAGAAAGTTTGTACTATGTTTGAAATGTAAATTACAGAGCCCATTTTGTGGTCTGAAGATCTGCGTTTTTCTCATAATATTAAGAGATTTGCAGAGTGAAATATGAACATATCTTATTTCCAAAATTATAGAGATACAAAAACTTTTCATGTTGAAGAAAATTTTGAGAAACTTTCTAGGGGTAGATTATAAGCCAAGCCTTGCAATGCCAAGTTTCCAAACCTTTAGATCAAAAAGACAATGTTAACAGATCAGGCAGGAGGCAAGGAACAAAAAGCAGGGTAGGGGCAGGATTTTTTCCTACATCTATTAATTATTTGTAGCCAGAACTATTTTATACAAATTGACCAATAATGTGATCTTGCAGATATTGATCACTAATGCAAACTATTGTTCCAACCCACAGTCAGCTGAAAGCAATGAAAATGGTCTTTAATTATGAATTTAAATATGCCTGAAAAGTAGACTCTTTCTTTCTTCCTTCCTTCATCTCGAGTCATATCAAATCTTCCGTCTTCACATAGAATCAGACATAGAACTCACGCTATAGCAATGCACAATGAAAGCATAAAAGACAAGGTAGCTAGGACAAACTGTGCTTACCACATCTATATAGAACAGCACAGCAAATGCTCAAGGTTTCAGAGCAACGTCTCTGAGCTGCACTGCTGAAATCAAGTCATTTCAGAGCACCTGGACAATCTGGGCATAACTGATGGTTAATGAGAAATAACCTTCTTTAAGAATGTCAGCAGCACCACTGCCTACTGTCAAAAAATTAAACCACAGTTGGCTCACCATTTTTAGTGTATTTATAGATAAGCATTAATGACAGGAGTCTAGTACAATTGTTAAGCTCTATTATCATTGCAGATAATTATTTAAAACATTGCTAGGAACAAATTGCTGTTACACAGTTTCAACAATTATTCAAAATCTATTCCAAAAACCATACAAGTATTGAATCTCAGACTTTACTTACACTACCAAGCTGCACCAAGTTACCCCAAGCACAGAAAGAGAAGGAAGTTGCTATATGGTCTAGTTAGCTAAAACAGAGCAAGAAGCTGAATTGCAACACTAGTAAGGGATGCACAGTACTTTTGTCATCTGATTTTCCACAAAGTGTTTTTACTTGAATAGTAAAACATTGAAAACAATCTTGTTCACAATGATGCCTCTGTGCTTCATAGCAATTGCAGGTACAATACCCACTCTCTTGTATGAGCCATCTTCCTCAGCTAACTTGGTGATAGGAGCCATCTACTTGCTCCAGAAATACTTTTCCAGAAGAAAACAGAAACAGTAGAACAATTACCAAGCTGTAACCACATCTGGAAAAACTCATTAAAGGCCTTAGTCCCTCGGAAACTCAATCTGATCAATAAAACTAAAAGTTATTGGCAGTGAAGAATGATACAGACTGAACGCCAGCATATTTCACAGAAAGGAATTTTAGAAAAACAACTTCTTTTCTAGAAGAATCATCTCATTTGATCTGGAATAAGAATAGATGCAATCCACTCCCACTTCCAAATTGATGCAGATGACTATGCACTATGACCTTACCTAAAAGGTATGTAGCTTCTACATTAGTTATTGGCCAAAGTGGAAATACAATCTAAAAACCATTCTGAAATAACAGCATTACTTAAAACTGGAAAAGGTTAAGAAGTTAGTCAGAGATAAGTAAATCTCCTAAATTTGTCAAGTGCTTCGCAAGTTTTACCAAATTTCTCAGAACTGAAAAGTTGGAAAATATTTTAACAGTGTTAAGTCACTGCTGTAACTACTACTGCTGAGCAATAATATTTTACCTATGAAAAGTCCATAATTTGTCTAATAGGAGTAAATGAAAACTAACTGGGTCACTCTAGTTAGCTCTCGAGCATTCACTATGGAAATGCAAATCACATTTGCTACAGAAAAAAAAAAGCAAAGGAGAATAAAATATCATTATTATATTTGGAAAGTCATCAGCAATGAAAACTAACTATTTTTTCTCTACACTATCTGTTTCTTGTATATTCCAATTCATAGCTTGATGCCAAGAATTAGTTCTTACTATTTCTATTCTTGTGAAATTCTATAGCAGATGTCTAACTATGTCTGCTTCTGTATTATAGAATAATGCTGTTTTAAGAGAAAGTAAAATTTAGAAATCCATACAGATGACTGTAAAAATAATTTGGGTTGCTGAATCCACTTGAACAATGGTACATAATATATAATAGGCATACAGAAATTCATAATCATTTCATATCCATGAGACTGAGAAAGACACCTGGAACACTATGCAGCATCATTAATGCATTTATTCAGACCTGGAGTTCAGGCAGGCACTGAAGAAAAGGCCAACAGTCAAATTCTCCGAGATACATTATGTGAATTCACCTAGCTGAGACACAGAAAATTCAAACTGACTACCATTTTACTTATACCTAAAGAACTGCCAGTACTGAAATGAAAATCCCAGAATGCCATTGAAATGCAATTCAAGCAAGAAAAGAAGCTATTATGCTTTTTCAGCATCTGAATCCTTCTTTTCTAAAAAGAAAATAAAAATTAGTTTTAGAAGTTAACTTTATTTATGCAACTCAGAGTTAAAAGATATCAACAGAAGCTACAGAAATTACAGTCCTGCAACTACAGTGAAAAAAAAAAAAATATCTTATACACTGAACAGATGCCTAAGCATCGAACAAACTGGGAATTGAACAGATGTTATTCTTATAAAGGCAGCACAAAACAAGGAAAACATATGTAGAAATTGTTTCAAATAGATTGCTTTCTAATGGTCACTCATTGTATCTATTTACTCATCTAGCTAGTATCCTCACAATTATTCCAAACATGGTGAAGGTCAAAGGCAAGGGCAGCTTGGTGGTTCAGAAGCAGCTCTGCTCTAGATGTGGATGACAGACTAGGACCCCAGCCCAGTTCTTCCTTTCTAAACTAGCAAACACAGCAATGCACGCTTCCGATGTTCAGAGTATATTTTGTACATTAAATCAAAGTTTCTATAACTGCCAAATTCCAGAACACAGCCACAAGTGCTCTGTGATTAAGCCAGAATGAGGAAATCAATAAATTCAATTATGAATATCTATGGCAAATATTTCAGCTTATCTGTTATACAAGCCTAACAGTCAACCCATAAAGTTTAACTCTTGTCCTTTTTTTCCTGACGCTGCCTGTATTTCATGTCTTAAGTAAAGAAACACAAACACACAGCATCATATTCCGTACTCTTCTTCATCCCACTTACTTCATGACATCTAAAGGGACTATGACTTATTGTTCTACTCATCCCACAATTCAATAACTGCAACCAATCAGTTTCTGCACCGAAACATCCCAACATCAACTTCTGTTTCCTCTGGGTTTGGCACTATTGTCTTTAGAAAGAAAGAAAGTAAATTCTCATAAAATAAGGGGGAAAAAAGGGATACAAGCTCCATCAGCAACTTTCCCATGTGACATTTTTTGTTAATACACTGGAAAGAAAAAAAAAGAAAAAAAAAAAAAAGAGAAAAAGAGAGAGAACAGTGAAGATTGGTACCTGAAAAAACAGTGAAGGTCGGTACCTGAAAACCAGCTGAATTATTAAGGTAGCTTGAGATTTACGGGACAAAATAAATTCTGTGCAATGAAAAAGGAAGATGTTTTGGATATAAAGAGAGTATGGAAAAAGTAACTAAATATTCTATTGAATGAAGTAAACCACAGATTCTAACATCAGAAATACACAAAACCTACATCATCTCAGCTCTGTCAAAAAGATGACTTGTTGTTCATCCCGATTCCAACTGGCAGCATTTTGAGGTACTAGGAATTATTTTCAGCAATGTTTATTTCCATAAACATACATGCACATAAGCAAGTTACTACAGGATAAAATAGGAGATGAGCTTGCAGAGCATCAGCTACTTTAAGGCACTTACCTATGTGTACATACTTACATAGTTCTATCACACAGTACACATACACAGACCATCTCAATCCAACTTTATTTAGTGTAGCATTAACTCTAATAGCATTAATAGCATGAACTGAACAACATAAGTAGAAAATTTACACCCAGATCTTTGCAGTCTTGCTTTTATGCATCCATATATTAAAGTTTTCCAAAAATCAACCTAACACCTTTACAATTCCCTTGAAAAACAGAGAACCTCATCTGTGTTAAAAAGACACAGCTTAACTGGGGAGAAATGTGTTTTGGAAGCAAGTGGCACAGCTGACCTTGCTTCTGCACTCATTCACCCTAGAGAAATTCTTTGCTCCATTTCAGGAGCACCAAGAAACCCAAGCTCAAATGGTTACTGAAATAACTAGTTCTAAACTTACATTTATTATGTTTATGGACAAAGAAATGACTGTGAGTTTACTTCACCTTTAATAGATGTCATAGTGGAGTCTCAGGCAGCCCTTTAAAGAAGATGCTCCACATTTCTAGCATGCTCTATACAAGCCAGATCCCCCTGCACTCTGAGAAAGATTATCAAGAATTTCTGTAAGATCAAACAGGCAAGAGTTAGCCAAATTTTAACATTAGAGTCCTATTACAGTTATGTAAATTAAGTCAATTTGTCCTTCCTTCAATTAAACATGTTAATTTCCCAGGGGACTCAACACCATTTTCTTCAGTTGTCACTTATGCCATCATCAGATAGTACACTGTAGACTTAAAATGAACTAATCAAGTATCCGGTCTTACAGACCCTACCTATGTCAGTAAACCTCATGTAACTCATCTCACTGAAATTCAAAGGCATACTCAAATGAGAAAGTTTCTCAGATCCCTACATACAAGAACACAGCCTTGGTGTTCAATATTGACAATAAATGCCAGAAAACAACTCTCTTGCAACCAGACAGAAGAATTAGGACTCTCAACAGAAAAGGCACTTAGATAATAAATTATTAGACTTCTACATGGCCATCTTTACCTCCTTTTGTTTAATAATCTTCAATTATATTTGCCTGAAAATTAGATTATAACAGAAGTACATGTATATAGACAATCACAAGTTATTAATAGACTAAGTCTGTATGAAACTTAAGCCATATATTTTAGTTTGCCATTACTGAGATTCATTCTTTAATGCAATTTTGATAAAAGGTATTTAACAATTTGCCTAATTTCTTCAGCAGAAGAAACCATACATCTGTTAAAACATTTAAAACAAAAATAAAACTAAAATTTGCATGAATTTTTACAGATTTGCTGAATTTAAAGCACAAATCATTAGGCCTGAATAAGAAACTTAAGAATTGCCATATAGCTCATGGTGATAGTTACTGTCCTTATTGACAAATATCACTACCAAATACTTCAAAGGGAGATCACAGTAATGTACCAGGTCTGGAAAATTACAGAAAATTGTCCCTATATATTCCTTAGCCACATTAGTTCATGACTAGCTAAAGTCCAGAAGAATTTAACTGTCACATTCCTGTTGTTTTTTTTTAAAGCATTGTCTTTGTCACAAGGATCTTTTATTCAGACTCCTCTTGTTTGTCTCTAAAAGTGAAAGAAAAGTTGTTTCTCTGAGGTTATTCAAGTCTTTCCACATCTACTAATCACTTCAGCTGCCTTTTCTCTGGGTCATATCTGGTTCTGTCCTCTCTGTCTTGTAAGTAAAGTTACCTGAACTTGATTTCAGGAGATTAAATACTATTCATTCATAGAAGGGAACAGTATTCTAAAGCAGCTTCTGTTCTCTTGTGACATTACCTGCATATCTTTAAGTTATTTGCATTTTGAGCACTCGGGCTTGGTGAGGATTATTCAACATACCACCATCAGAACATATGGGTCTTCCTCCCAAATAATCACAGTTTATTTAGAATATGCATGGTTAGCTGAAATTATTCTTTCTCTTGTGCATTTCTCAACAGCAAGCTTCAACTTTATTAGGTCGAATACAAAGGATCACACATAAGCAACCAAGACTGAAAATGAGGCTAGTTGTAAATGAAAAGAATCATATCTTGTTACTCTTTTTACAGCTACTGTTCCTGAAGATACTCAAGTCTTCTCAAACCGGCAATACGGTGGTTGTTGTAACTAATACATGAAGTATAACAAAGGTCCCAAAATCATTAACGTTCAGTGACCTTATCTCAGTATACCAACCCTACTTTCACAGTCAAATTGAATCCCTTTCTCACCTTGTTCAAGACCACCTTATTCAGAAACACCTTTGCACAGTCTTCAAAATACTGATCATTGATCGATCGCCCCTGCTTCCAGTTGGAAGGAAAATTATGAAACTAAATCTCTAGACTGCTACCCTGAATATTTGCCAGTCAAAGCAGACTAAATGGTTTTTTGTTTGTTTGTTTT
This sequence comes from Scopus umbretta, assembly GCA_013400535.1. Lineage (NCBI taxonomy): Eukaryota > Metazoa > Chordata > Aves > Pelecaniformes > Scopidae > Scopus > Scopus umbretta. The sequence goes on from VZTL01010980.1 coordinate 6,397, forward strand.
TGGGTTGGTTTGTTTTTGGTTTTTTTTTCAGTAAGAAGGCTGTTTTCCTTACAATTTAAATATATTCTGATAGGCCGCTGTCATGGAATTCAGAATCTGGCATTTCAATATGATGCTACCTTATAAAGTGCGTTTCACTCAACATTCTCAAAGCCTTCATATGCATTCACAAACTAACCTTTTGAACACCCAGAATTATCTGCATTTATAGAGAAGAAATCTGAGTAAGAAGGTGGTAAGAGTTTTGCCCAGCATGACTCAGCAAGGCAGTGAGAATTCCAAGCAAGCCCCAAGATTCCCACTCCTAGTCACGATGTATCACTTTCAGACCCTTCCCTACAGAGTTTACAGCTATTTTTTCAGGTTTACCGCAGAATATGATACTAAATACAGCATAACTGTTACACTTACTGTGGCCTGTATAACTGTAAAACAAACCAAGGCAAACTCAAAAAATAATACAATGCAGTGATATGTATTGCTGAACTCAAACAGGTTACACACATGGCGTACAAATCAGCTTTTGAATGCAGGAGTGCTTCTTTGTAAGAGATTACATTTAACCAATAGAACAAATTAAAGAGTTTTCTTATCAAGCAAACATTACTTTTCTCAATGTATATCTTGATGTGCATTTCCAGTCTTACAAAGCTGTTGGAAAACTGCAACAACTGTATTGCAATTTAAGATATTTTTCCCAATAATACAATTATAGTTTATGTTTCGTGTAGCTCATATTGATGAGGGACAAGGTTCTCTCCAGAGGGCATATATTTCATTACATTATTCCTATATACACACATTCCTGTATTGTTCCTGTAAAATACAAATTGACAAAACCACACATACAAGAAGTTGAATAATACTATTTTCTTAGAAAACAGAGAACTAATTAAAGACTCTTAACAAATTGTGCTCTACAATGTCAAATGAACATACTAAACTGCTTTTACCTTTAAATTTTGACCTAAATGCCACTAAGAAAATTTTAATGAAATTAACCCCACTCTTGCCAAACACAGTGCTTTCAATTGACATGGATGCATTTTAAATATGGATGCTTTCATTTTGGATCACCACACCACAGTCAGACACCTCTAGATAGGTTACTGAGCTTAGTTCACCTATATCAACCAAAAGTTTAAAAAAAAAAAAGTGGATATTATTGAAACCTTCCTGTTAATGCAGTTGTCAAAAGAACAGGTAACCTCTCAGCATACATAAAAAAAGGGATTTAGCATTGTACAAACAAGACTATACTCAGATTAATCAGCAGCCAACAGGAATATTGTTATTAGCTCAATCTATTCAGCTCAGACAGGACATTGAAGAAAAGAAAAACAGTATTCACTACATGCACAGGGAGGGAAGAGCGGAATAACTCACTTTTAAAAAGGGAAAAAATACAACAGGGAAATTCAATTAAATTGAAAGACAGAAAATAAGAACTAATGAAGTTATGTTTTCCATGCAATTAATCTGTGGGATTCATTGGAACACAAATGTACCATAGTGACAAAGAGTTACTAGGAATAAATGAGGGTCTTGATATTTAACAAGAATAGAGTGAGCTATGAGAGCAAGTACCAAAAAAAAAAACCAACCAAAAAAACAAAACCAAACAACAACCACCTACGTTTAGGGTTAAATGGACACTATTTTCAGCAGACTCATGTCTGTCTATTAAAATGGAGTTCCTTGCATCATCTTCTAAGATTTCTGGTCCCATGATCAGGCTGAAATCCTGCTGAATGCCACCTCTGAAATTAAATTATTGATCTCAAGCAAGTATTTCTCAGAAAGTCAGTACACAGAAGATTCTATGAGAGCCCTCAAAAACAGGGGAGCATTTCTACCTTCTGTAACGCTGAATCATGTCATATAATTCCAGTATTTCAAGCAATACTCTTTTTTATTTGTTTTCCTGTCCATATTCTGTTGTTTCTTATCTTGTATTCAAGATAGGGTATTCTCCTAGTACATTGGGAACCTGCTCCACTAAAGAGGATTTCCAGAGCTACATGTATACAAATGACAGCATCAAGTTAGTTTCAAAGGAAAGTAAAACAACACTAGTTTTTAAACAGATATCAATGCAAAGTAATTGTCTCAGATCAAAGAACATAAACTGCAATGAAATATGACATATGAAAAAGCTGAAGCAGCTTAGTATAGTATATATTCTACTATTATTCAGTTACATTACACCTGATCTCTCTGCAAACTTTAACCACAAAGAATAAGTAAAACCAACACTTAAAGCTTTCCCTTAATAACGGAATTTTTCAGAAGCAAATAATATGCACTATGTAATGACCTGACTAGCATTTAAAAAGAACTATTTTGAACAGATTTAAAGGGAGTATTTCAAGACATCAAAAGAGAGAATACAAAGATTCACAAAGGTTAGTGCACAGATGATACTCAAATAATAATCACTTATATAATTGGGACAGTTTGGGTTATAACATTGTTCCAGTTTTATTCTACAGAAGTTTAGAATAGTTTATTTAGATCCCATAGCAACAATCACAGTACAATTCTTTATTGACTGCTTTGGAACTTGCTGAATTACAGTTCTCTCGCTCACAAATGTTCACATGATGCACTTCAAGGCAAGATGCTAATTTGAAGAGCTTACATTTCTGACTGGAAATATATTTCTACTACACTTAGAGAAAACAGGTGTTATAATAGCTAAAATAAATTGGGTGGAGAAACTACTTTTCACATTCATTTATTCTGTGCTAACATATTTGATACCTCACATTGCCATACTGTAGAACTTCTTCAGTTACATTGCAACCAGGGAGATCAAAGATTTATGGGGCACCTGAACAGCACTTCACTTACAGATCACAAAAACTTAGAAAAAACAAATAATATCCATCAGTCGTGTGGGATATACAATTGTTACTTGAAGAAAAAAACTCAATTACTATGAAATGCAAGTATACTAATTTACAACTAAAGGAGCTATAAAGAGAGTGGCTTGAAATTAATACTAAAGATTTTTCAGATATCTTATCTAATAGTAATATTGCCATCTTAGAACTCCTGCTTGCATTGTGCACAAGTTTGTCAGCTTCCAGGTACAGTCTAGACTTGATGTAAAATATATATGAATAATAACACTCAAATAATTTAGCAGAATATCCAGCAAAGGGGAGCCAGGAACAGGACAAGAGTAATAGGCAAATGTAAAATCCAGGAAAAAATAGTATCTCTATATATACAGGTTTGTGTATATACAGAATCACAGAATGGTTTAGGCTGCAAGGGACCAGAGGGAGTTCTCTGGTCCAACCCCTGCTCAGGCCAAGACTAATGCTAGGCCAAGGTGCTTGGGGTCTTGGCCACTCAAGCCCCGAATCTCCAAGGATGGAGATCCCACAACTGTTCTAAGTGCCTGCTCCAGTGTTTGACCACCATCATTGTGAGGAATTTTTTCCTTAGATTTAACTGGAACTTCCCCTACTATAACAGGTGTGCTACCTCTCGTCCTTTTCACTGACCATGTCTGAGAAAAGTCTTCCTCCATCTTCTCTATGACCACCCATTCAGTAGTTGAGGATGGCACTTAGTTCCCCCTTAGCCTCATCTTCTCCAAGAAAAACAAACCAAGCTCTTGCAGCCTCTTCTCACACACAGTATACACATCGTTGCAAATATTTAAATTCTGCAACTTTCAAGCACTGCAAGAGTTAGCACAGTTAGTCAGCAGGAAATGACATGGTACCTCAGAACTCAAGCTAAACTACACCCAAATAAAACAAGAAAACTCCAGGGCATGTGCTAACTATACAATTTACTCTTATTAAAGATAAAAGAGCAAACAGAATGGTCACATAACAAAACACTTGCATCACAATAACCACATAATCTAAGTCTATACCCTTCATTAATGAGTACAGAATGAAAAAAAAAAATGCATTTTAAATATGCTAGAGAACTCATTGTGAATTCAAGCATTATTTAGAGACTTTTCAGAATGGATGTCAGCACTTAATAAAAAACAGGATCTCATGAAGAATTAATCAGGATACTCACATGAAGGTGATTTAGCAGTTAGATTAAAGGATGTCTTTTTACACAGTGCTGCCCTGTGCAACCCGATATAACCTGACCAAGGCCATTTTGAACCACTTACTCTGAAGTATTAGACTATTGAGTCAAGAAACAATAATCCTTTGTGTAGCAGTTTGCTAACCCTGGATTTCTGCATTCAGCATTAAACAGCACATTATCAGAAATCTATTGAAAACAGAAATAAATTCAAAGAAAAAGAAATAAAAACCCAACACAGGATAAAAAACGTAGAAGCAGGGAGCACAGAATGAAAAACAGAATCACTGCATTACAGTCTACAAATGTTCAAATACCATGATCAAAGACAAGAATAAATTCACCTGGCATTCAACAGTACAAAAAAGGAGAGAATGGAGAAAAACATAATCAGGCAGAAATTCAGAGGCGGGGGGGAGGGAGGGAATCAAAGAAGAAAAATTAAAAGATAAACTGCTGTCCATCTGTATTAGTTTTTATAAAATCAGTTCCTTCCTTGAAGTTTTTAAACTCGGATTACACCTTCCTAAAATTCCATTTTAAATAAACTGTCCACAATTACTTTTAAAAAATATTTTCTGCTGCAGCTGTGGAAAGATAGTCATTAGAATGAACGCAACAAATCCCCCCCAAGACAAAAGAGATCTTTTTGCTACTAAAGTAATTTCAATACGAACGCAAAAGTGCTATTACATCAGCAGCTACCATGTCACTCTCGGAAGTAAGTGGAACATCCAGTCATCACTAATCAGACTATATAGAAGAGAACTGCTGCAAAGTCAGAATGCTGGTTCGATACGCTTGGACACTACTTCTTTTCTAGTTTTGGTTACTTTCACAATCTATAAAATAACTAAAAGCATATTATAAAGCACCAAAGTAAAAGAATGAGGGAAAATTATCAACCAAAGGAGAGAAGAAAAAAATAAAAAACAAAACACGAGAAGCTGCTAAAACAAATGAAGCATGTATCATAGTATTTAAAAATACATTAATAGATGAATGTTTCTTCACATTATAGTCTTTTAATGAAATTAGCACTAGTATGGAACCAGATAAACATCATGCAACTTAATGCAATTAACTAAGTTCAGATTCTCTATTTTTAAGCAAATGACCAAGCCTATCATGAATTTTTTTATTTCCTATTTAGTACTTTATATCTCTAAAATTATTTCATAAGGCACTAACACAAACTAATTTTACATAAAACTTTCCAGATGAAGAAAAACAATTGTATTGGATTACATGTCATTAGAAATAACAGAATAGTCATCAGAGTAGTCATTAGAAATAAAGGTTAAATGTCACCTTTCAAAATAAAAAAGTAAGTAAAAATTTAGGGAATATAAAGTTTAGGGAACTTTAATATCTGCCACTCAGTTCATTTCAATTTATTTCATCAAGTTCTCTCAGTGTAAAGCTGAAAATTGTCCCATTTCAAATTCCTGCAGAAAGGCAGTTGAATTCACTATCATTTTTGTACAATTCCTTGGGAATACATGTGATTTGTTTGCGCAGACTAAAGTTTAAGATACTTCAACATATTGATTCTATTTCTTTTTTACACAGACTAGAAATATGGTAAAGAGAAGTGGGGAAAGATTCACAACCATGAAAAGAAATAGAATTAAATTAGAGCAACGTCCTGCTATGTGAAACCAAACAATCCGTAACAAAACAAACCTGAAGTTTGCCAAACAAAATGTATTCAAACCCTAAGTAATGCGAGATATATACACATTTATAATTCATGGGATGGATATACTAAGAGGACCTGCAATTTCTGTTGTTAAATAAATAATGAGTTACTAAAGCAATGATAACATAAGATCATGCAATTGGCTTAAGTCCAAGTTAAGTTTCCAAGTCCGAGTTTCCTATCACCATTTGGTGATAGGAAAGCTCCAGGCTTTTAGAAGTATCTCACACGCATGTTACGTCAGTTTTATTCTTCGCTCCTTTTCCCATGCCAGCACCAGCATCATCAAGTACGTCAAAACCAGTTACAGCAAGAACTTCAGTAACAAACTGCATGGACAATCTCCAACTTTGACTGTTAGCAATCCTTCTACGTTATCAACTTCACTGTGCCCAGTTGACTTGTAGGCACATTTAGAACATTTTTCCTTCATTCCACATCTCAAAACATCTGAGCAGAATCGGCGAAATACTGCCTTCACTACAAGAAGTAACACGAACTATATTTTTAGGGAAGTGGGGTTCCCAAAAAAACTCCAGCTCCATCACAAATTCCAAAAATGAAAACTTACCCTCCATGATCTGGGTACTTAAGCATAACAATTCCTGCTCTTTGTTTTTTGCCTCTTGGTATTCCCTTCTGCAGGTCCAACTGTTCAATAACAACCTCACCAGTAAGTAGAAAACCCCCTGTCTAGATATGTCCCAATGATCCCCTGATTGAGTCCATAGTTTTTTCATAATGCTTATGAGATATGTGGGGAAAAAAAAAACAAACACCAACCTTATAGTTATTTTTAAATCCTTAGTTATTTATTATCATTGAATTTGAAAACATGATTGTTTTTACCTTTCTTTGTAGAAGTTTAAGCCATTAGGCATCTGAACAAGAGCAACACAAGAATTAATGCATTTGTACAATATTTATTTATTCCTTATTTCAGTAAAACGAGCAAAGACTCAACTGTAAAGATATATTGTGTTTATATTACCCCTTTAAATAACCTGCTTGCTCTCTAGTTAATTAAAGTTACATTTCAAAACCATATTAACTTTTCATGGCCAACTGTCATCCATACTTCAACTGCTGACGTGATAAGCTAGAAGTGGCATTCATTTGTTTATCAGTTTGCCCTGCAAGGGTCATTACTTAGTATTTTATAAGAAGAAACAAAATGTATGACACTGTAAAGCCTCCTCTTATTAGTTAGTAAAAAACGTAAGTGCTGAGAAAATATTGCCTATCTCTTTTATTAGAAAAACAATTAAATCCAGTTCCCCAGGCACAACACTTCGCAGGAGGTATCATGCCAGCAAGCGTTACATTTTACTAAGTCTTTAAAAGGGTCATTAATCTTTCAGTCATGGATCGCACGCAGACACTTGGGTCTAACAGGAACAAGCAGAAGCAAACCCACAGCGCTCTCTTTCTCTCTTTGCAGTGATAGAAACAGAGCAAACTCCTAAGAGGACAACAGCTAAAATTAGCCACAGAGAAATCTATTTAATCCACTTTCGTCTCTCAGATTTTACAGCATCCCATTAGTGTAAATATTTTCACTTTTGTTGTTACACTGAATCGACTGAGACGTTTTAAGGCAAGGGCAGAACTCTGTGCATAGTGCTCCTACTTTACAATCACTTTTATACTCATCTACACATTAAGTCTTCAGTAAAGGTATCATCCCTTTTATGTATTCAACAGCATAGTTCGGGTACTACATGACCAAGGAACAATAAAAACTAAAAAGCAGACTGTTATTTACTTGAATTCATTTGCTTCTATGCCAAATCCGCTTAAAACAGAGAGCATTACCCAAAGAAACGGTTGCCAATCCCTATCGCCTTTTGTACACTGCTGTCACAGAAAGTAACCCGTGTCATCATACACATACGCAGGAAACAAGCCTCTTTGTCCCCCCCGCCTGCTTTTCCTTATCTGAAGATACGGAAGATTTAAGTTTTTGTGAATTTCTGAACATGATAACAAAGATTTTCATTTCACAAAAAAAAAAAAAAAACCTGCAATCTTCACATGACAATAATTAGATTGTATTATTACATTAAATCCCAGTATGACCAAGCACGTTAGCAAGACACTTCACTGCCTCTCCGTATTTTAGATCATTATCCCTACCCTGAGCATTCTGACCTTTCCGAATTCAAAAGCAGCCCAAGAAGCACCCAAAACGTGGGAGCAAGCACACCTGACCTAGGAAAACGACCACTGGAGAGGGGATCGAGCGATTAGTATTCGATGCAGCACAGCATCCACTCCCAAGGACCATCCTTTCCTCCCTAAAACAAGTCAATGCTACATGAACGGCGAGAACCGGACGGCGGGGGTGGTTACAGCACTGCGATTAACCTGGAAGGCGCTGGCTGCGCCCAGCCCCGTCTCCGTCGCCTCGGGGCGAGCCCCTTACACGCCGTCGGTCCGCCTCACGCCCGGGGGTAACGGCTCTCCCCTCGGCGGGGGAGCCAGCCCAAGGCACGGCTCCGAGACCCTTCGGCACCGGCTTTACGCGTCCAGCGGCACGGAGCGCTGCCAGCCCCGCGGAAAGCCCCGGGGAGAGCCGAGGCCGCCCGCAGCCCTGGGTGCCCGCGGCGGCCGTTAACGGCACCAACGGCGGCCGCGCGAGGAGCCGGCGGGAGGGAGCGGCCGCGCGCGGCGGGGAACGCCGTCCGCCAGGGGAACGGGCACC
>VZTL01010980.1:15120-27980 GCA_013400535.1 Scopus umbretta
GGGCTGCGCCGGCACGGGGGGCGGCGCCGGGCCCCGAGCGCGCGGGTGCCGAAGGGGAGCGGTGCGCTCGTGCACCGCCCGACAGGCACCGGCGCCCGGCCCGGACAGCCTCCCCGGAGGAGAAGCCCCTTCTTCGGGAGGCTTCGCCGTTTGCTCCTTATGTTCTGTTTCGCAAGTGTAATCTGCTGCTCGTTACTCTAACGTCCCATTACGAGCAAAGCAGAGGCAGGTGAAGAGCGTCAAAATGCATCCCGTCGTTCTTCGTAGTGCAGAAAGGCTGTGTATTTTCTCGGCTGATTTTTCAAAATCGATTTATATTTTGCTAGTCTTTGGGGGATATTTTTACTGCCTCTGAAGAGAACTAAGACACATGGTCTGTAAAGCCATTGACGGGCAGCAGGAAGATAATCCACGTTCTCTGACGTTCAATTCATTTGCTTCTGCGAAAGCGAAGTATTTAACCACTTCTCACGGCTCTGTCCTGGGGTTACAGGAGGGTTGATGGCAGCAGCGCGCTACGCTGTTTAGCAACCTTTGCGCTTCACGCACGGCTGAATCCCGTCTCCCGGGCAGAAATAACTGGTGATGCTAACTGAACTGGGAGTTCATCAGGGTTTCTAGCAGCCTGACCGTGCTCCTGGATGCCCGCAGCCGGGCTGCAGTGAGCCGCCGCTGCCGCCCATCGCCCCGGGCCCTGCCGCCCCCCCCGGCCCCGGCCCCGGCCCCGGCCCCGGCCCGAGCCCGCCGGGCAAAGCCAGCTCCTGCTTCGCCCCCGCCCCACACAGCGCGGGCTTCGGAGGTTTACTGCAGCCTACAGGCACTCCGGCAACACTAACAACAACAACAACAACAATAATAATAAAATCCGTTATATAGGTTTGAATTGTTTCTTTATTTTACAACTAGCTTCTCCTTGAGGTTACTTTTCTACCAAAAAGGCTCTTTTTGGTAGAGCTGTTCATATGTCGAGACAAAAAAACCTGCTGTACTTAACCAGACCCATTCATCATCTTCTTTTCTTTGACATCCATTATCAAATGCCCTATCTCGGTGAAATCCAGGAACTTGGAAGACATTCTTACAATTTGAAACAGAAATACTGTTAAAAAAACAGAAACGGAAATACTACTTACTGTTCTTTAAGTATGGGGCAGTTTCCAACCACTTTTACAACCGTAAGAAACATATTAATTTGCTAAGCTTCTTTATAAAAATGTCCTAGAAAGCAATGGCAAAGGCCTTGCCCATGTCAAGTTATAATAACTGTTCATTCTATTCCATTCACAATGTGTGTTGCCTTGTTCTACGAGAAAATAAATTTGTTTGACATGATTTGTTCTTGATAAGTCCACAGAGGCTGCTATGTGTCTCCTTGTTATCTTCCAAGTGCGCTGAAATAACTTGTATATATATGTCCCAGCTTGCTGTGGCATTTGATGTTAAAGCAGCTGGGCTGTAATTTTCTCTATCCTCTTCCTCAGCAAAAATGTTTGTTCTTTCCCAATCTCCTAGGACTTCACCCTTCCACTCAGGTTGTCAAAGACAGTTGTTAGTAACTAGCTTGAGCCAGTTCTCTAAACATCTGCTAGAACAAATAATCAGAACCAGAGAATCTGAGAAGTTGTTCTTTTCTCTAACCTGACCCATCTTTCTTTTTGCTCAAAGCTCTTCTCCTGGCTGATGCTCACTGTGTTTAACCAGCTGACCAACCTTCCTAGCAAACAGGATGCCCAAATAGACTGGTTGTGTAGTGCTCCCACTTTTTAATTGTTCTTGGTACCCCCAAAGGGTTCAATAATTCTGGTGGAATTCTGGTCTATGTCTTACTAGTCAGACAACATAGATAAGTATTGGAAAAGATGGTTTCAAGACTGACAGCTAGCTCAGATAATGAATTCTATTGATGTAGCAGCATGGTATGTGCAGAAGAGAACAACTTTCAAAATAAGCTAGTTAACCAATGCAACAAACAGAGCAGGACATAACACAGTGTTCCAAGTCAGACTGGACATAACTGTATCACATGAGTTTCCTTAGCATTTTACAGAATATATAAGCAATGTTTGCATTATAATTGCCATTTTCATAAAGAAATATTTAACTGTGCAACAGAAAATATTATGCTTACCTAATTAGCTAGTGATTTTCCAAAATGCTGTATCTTTTTATGCATTTTAATGTTCCAGTATGCATAGTTTAAATAATTTTATACACAGCTTTCCATAAACAAATTACTAATCTTAGTATTCAATAAGGATTTGAGCTGTCTGCCTCATTTGCATTTGCTAGAATTTGAATTGTATTACCAGTCTAATAGCTTATTAGTGTGCCTTAGATAAGCTACATTACAGCTTAACTATTTATTTTGATGGAGAAGTACTCATCCTCTAGTGGCTTGAAGGAAATTTTGCAGAGATTTTTTTTTATCTGTTCTGATTAAATATTTAGTGAGGAACAAAAATCTCTGTGATTTCCTAAGAGGAAGCTATATGCTTTAAGTGTCCTCCGTAACAACAATGATCTTTTTTCTAAATATTGATGAATTCTTTTAAAAACACCTGCTGTTAGTTACATTTTTCTTTACAAGTATAGGAGCTAATTTAGATGAGACAGTTGCTGTGTTGAGCCTTTTCTGAACAGTATCTGGACTGTGATTCTTTTCTGTTTCATGTTTTGGGTCAGGTTGCAATCATGTCTTTATGATATTGGTTTGCCAAGTGCAGAACTGACATTTTTCTCATCTCTCCCTCAGCTCGTGCCAGCTTTAAAGCATCTCAGGAGTTTTACTTCCAATCTACCAAAAGGACTAGGTTTTAAATTTCATTTGAGAAATTCCAGAAGGGTCCAACTGATGCAACTGGAGTCAGATTTCCAAAATTGCCCATCGTGTTCCCAATCCCACATCCAACAGCCAAAATTAAAGCTAAATCCTTCTGAAAATCATTGCCGCAATCACTGAAACCATTACTGTTATTTTAATGTTGTGTTTCATAGGGCTTAAAATGCCTTTATTCAAAATATTTTCTGCATGTATTTAACTTCTTTTTCCAAACGCAGTTTCTATTCCAGCTAATTTTATAACTATAACTGTTTGAATGATCCATGCATCAATTTATCAAAATACTGAAGTACACATTTAAACACGTAAGCAGCCCACAGAAATCAGTAAGAATACTCACCTCTGAAGTTGCGTACTCAGGTGCTTTACATTGGAACTTATTTTGGCTGACTTTCATGGGTTTGCAAGGGCATTTTTTGACTACAGGAGAAGGCTAGTTTAAGGCTCTGAACAGAGACAAAGTTTTAAAACTGCTATAGGTGGATGAGAGGGAAATGTTGCTTTATTTTCACATGCACCTGAATAATTGCTATTTTTCTTTTACCTTGATGCAGAGTGGCAAACACCCTGCTCCCTGACAATGTGTTTTATCTGCTTTCCTCCCCAGCTCTTGCATTTATATTTATTTTATTTTTTCTCCCCTGTATCAAGCTGTTTGAAGTTGCACGGTTTCTTCTCTTTTTTTTGCTAACTTTGATACAGGAAACCGGTGATAATCATGCCGATTTGTTTACCACTGTGGACAGTCAAAGTATATGTTGTTATTTAATGTCTGCTGCTCAGGAGATCTGCAGTACAGAGAGGTGTTGACACAACCAGTATCAAGAGAGAGCTGCCAGCCCTGGTACAGAAACATTCTTCACTGTGGGAATCATAAAGTCTTGGGAATCATAAATCATGTTCTAAGACCAAATCTCTGGAGCAGATGTTAAACTCTTACGTTGGGAAGCATGAAAACACTATGCTGTGAAAATCCATGATGCCAGTTTTATCAGTGGCAGGCAGACAGTTCAGGAGTGGCAGTATTTCCCACATCTTCACCTATTTGTTTGGCTGGCAGGAACTTTTTTTTTTTTTTTTAGAACAATGGACTAAAATTAATCTATACCTCTACATGGTATAGATATTTCACAAACAAAGTGACTGTCAGCTATTTAAGGAAGATCTTTCTCTAAAAGTCGCCATAAAATTTGTCTCAGTAGCTACTGCACCTTTTGCCAAAAAGCTGTACACATTTTTTGAAAATAGACACTTTTGCAGCAGAGATATGCTTATTATACTCTTACAGTGTTTTTTTATCACCATGCTGCGTGACACTACAGCAACTATTACTGCACTTCATTAAATTAGAAATTTGTCTGACAAAGACTGATCTGGACCCACCTTTAAGCAAATACAACTGCACCGAGTAAAATCCTGCATATTTATACCATTTGAATCCACGGAACTTGCTTGAAAAGTCTCTCAGAAAGTAACACCACAAAACAAATGTTGAAACTAACACAGCTATAGCTTAAGGTGTTTAAATCCTATGACGTAGATACAATAAAATAATTGAAAAAGAATGTATAGGTTTTGCCATTTACAGTCTTCCACTCTATTCTTAAGCCATGACTTAGGCTTTCAAATGATGACCGGGTGTGACTACAATTTCAGTAGAGATAAAAAAATAATAATTTATAATGTATCATTTATACAGACAGTAATTTTTAGTCAAAGAAACAGAGCAAGTGCAAAGCACAGAATCTTAAATATTATGTCAGAATTATCTTAAATCTTTATCTTAGAATTTACATAGATATTTCATTAATTCAAATGATGTGCTTAATATGACAGCTATCAGAAGAAGTATTTGACCAGAAGAACTTGAAGGATTTATTATATCTGAAGAAGAGCTATTTCTATATCCAGTAAGTAAATGACTTTTTATTTCTATGAATTTCAAGGTGCATATGGCAGAGGACATGATGTCTATATTCTGGTTGACTAGAAAACCTTACACATCAGAAGCTGTACACAGGAGAAGAGAATGATAAATAAAATATCAATAGACATTTTATCTGAAGGAGAAAAAAAAAAAAAAAAAGGCATGTCATGGTGTAATCTAGTGAGAGGTTTTAAGGCTTAATGTTTCTCTTTGTTATTCTTCCTGAGCAGTAAACAAAAAGGTGATGCTTTTGTTTGGTTTGTGGTCACAAGAGGGCCAGCGCCTGTGATTCTCAAGGCAGCAGCCAGTAGTAAAAATATCCTAAATAGAGAACTGCTGTTATTGTTTTGATTGCAAAACAAAATTTCACAGAAAATACAAAAGTGACTTTATGTGTTGGGGTTTGGGTTTTTTTTCCCCCTCCTTTATGCCATTATTCTTTCAAGCCTTTTTTTCAGATATTAATTTCTTTGAAAATTTTTTCAATTTATTATTGCTCGGTAATATCACCTTCACTAGATTTAAAATTCACAGATAAATGTCACCTTTCTTCTGTGTTCTCTTACACGTCATTCCTAAGTATCAGATTATGGCTCAGTCCAAATTTGTTTTTTCAATTTCATTTTTTCCCTAAGCATTTCTTTCAAATGTATACATGTATTTTAGTAAAATGTGGTTCCACAAAATATCTTGACTCCTTTTTCAAGGAGTTGAATCTTTTTGAAGGTTGAATCTTCAGGCTCCCATTTAACTTACTCAGTGCTGATCATGACTCACCACCTACTCACCGTCCTCCACTGAGGTGGGAAAGTGATATTATCCCAATTTTACAGATCAAGCTCCAGCCCAGATCCTAAACTATTTAGGCACCTAACCAAAAAGTTGGATTCTTGCTTAACATCCTACAGAAAGCCAGTGGTAAGTAGAAAACTCATCCTATACCTCTGAACTACTGACTTACACAATGATAAGGCTTGCTATATAAAACAACCAGGCACTAAATTCTGTAAAAGTTAAGAATAAATGTCATATATGCACTATTTGGAAAACAATGAAGCCAGTATGGCAAGCATTTACACTGAAAAAGGGGGCACTGTGCAATACATGTGTTGTTAACATCAGTTGAAAGTTAGGGAAAAGGAGACGACAGATTCAAGGTATCAGTGCCATTTGCAGGGGGAGTGGATGTGTACTGGCATTCCACGTAGTCCATGGTCAGAGTTGATGACAGCCTGTTATATATCGTATCCACTGTTTCTTAAAACCTTTTGAGAACAAAATGGTAGTATTTTAAGACAGTTCTGGGGCAATTTTGATCAGGCCTCCCACATAAAGAACCTTTCTCGTTTATTTTATGTCAAGACTAGAAATATGCATAAATCACAGTATCCAGTCTTTATTTGAAGACTGCAAGCAATGAAGACTCTAGGTATATTTTTCTCAAGAATTTAAATTGTTATTTTAATCTGAATTAATCTAGTTTTACCAGTCACCCATTAGACCTAGTTTCACTTTTTTCTTGCAGACTAAGGAACTACGTCTTATCAGAGTCATTTATGTAGCATTTTTACTTCTGTAGGTGATTGTACACTAAGATCAAGCCATTTGTAATGTGCTTTTAGATGAACTGAACATCTTTTAGTCACTGTGTTTATCAAGACTAATGTGCTATAGTTCACATGGACTTTTCATGGCAATAAAAGTTGAATACTCACCATTTCTCCTTGTATAATCACTGCAAATACATTTTCTTTATGCAGTTATCTCCTATTAACAATTATTCGTTTCTGAGGAAATGGGCAATATGTTTAGCTTATTGTGGGCCTGTAAAAACTGTGTAGGGAATAGGCCAAAAGTTACATGGGCTTTTCCTTATACCATAAAAATCTTCAGAAATAAATGCCAGACTGCATAAATGTCACAGGCATATGCATTACAATAAACAAAGAAATATAATACCTGATGCAAAATGTATTACTAATGCAAATATAAATAAAGATCTTAATTACTTTCAGTAATCATAGCATGATAGGTGCTGTCTGGTAAGTGTTCACTAGGTCAGCTGCAGTATTATGCAAACGTGGCTGTATCACTTGAGCCCTGAATGTCTTTTGGGACTTGGGAACACAAAATGCAGACATCCTTAACGTGTGCCTTTGTACTAGAATGATTCAGTCTTTGAGACCATCAGACAGAAAGTGATTTAGGACATGTTATACTCACTAAGATTTTTGAGTTGAGGTAACTTGAATATGCCAACCTGGCTTTTGTCAGGCTGGCAGATCCTATGTAATACACTTGTGGGTGGAATTACTCCCTTCACTTTTAGTTCTGGGTGAATAAGTTATATATTAATATATTTTAGGTTTCTGAAATTACTACAAAAATTATAGAAATCTACAGTACTAAAAACATTAAATAGCTTACTTTCATCTTTATGGCTACACACCAGATATTTTTGTATTAGTAGAGCAGTGACAGCTACTCATTCTACCTTGCTGTCTAGTATGCAAACAGAGCAACACAAATCGTTTATTTTTTCTTAACGTCTTCTTGCTTAGCTCTATAAGTGGCTATAAAGTTCATGCTCTTACATGGTTTAATGAGTCAATAATTCAAAATAGGAAATGCAGAATCATTCATTTATATTCCACATTCAGCTTTACCTTTTTTTTTTTTTTTTATTTCCAGTGTTTTTGTGTGTCTATTAACTACAAGAAAAGAAAGTATGTTTACAGGATTCTCCAGAGTACAGAGGCACATACTGAAGTCCCTAGCGCATAGGCTTTTGTTCAAGTAATGAGAAATCTAGGTAATAAAAACCTGGCATGCTATCAAAGATACATGTCTAGTTATCTCAACACCTAGTGCATACACTTCATGTGTGTGCTCCAGTGTTACAAATGACCTTTATTGGGCAGGTATTTTTGCATTAGATGGTACCTCTGTAAATGAAGCTTTTGCTTAGGGAGGATGGCTGGTTGGTTTTGCAGAAGACCGTGTCAAGGTATTGATCACTTCAATTTCCTCAGNTGATATTAGCAAGTTTACTGAAGATTTTTAAATAAAGATACATAAACTGTGAACTTGAAAACCGAAGTGCTATCTTTGATTGCATATAGAACAAGGGATAAATCTCACAGTGTCTGGTTTTCTATTGTCACATGATTTTTTTTTCTACTCTCCACAGTCAAAAAGGCAAGCTATTAAGCAATTCTTGCTACAAAAAAGCATATGGCAGAAATAATGTCATCTGTTTGACAGCTTCAGCTACATGCATAGGTGTTGCAGCTCAGTCTCTCTGGCAAACACCACATTGTTTAGAAAAGCAGCAGTATGGTGTGTATCCATGCTGCACATGGATAGCATACAGCAGCAAATGGAAAATATCTAATCCTTGTTGCTCTGGAGGGGAAAGTCATACACTTAAACAAAGCTCCAATAAATGAGAAGTGAGGCAAGCTCCATAGAAGAGTGCGTAACTTGAATTTGCCAATACTTTTCATATATGGCCTTGACCAAGTAAGAAGACTACATTGCACTGAGAGTGATTTTACTATAAAAACTGAATGAAAGGTGCAGATTTGCCCTTTGGAAATCTGTTTTGCTGATAGTGTAACACAAAACAAATATAGTCTAGATTTCTTAACACCTTTTAAAACTATATGAACATAACATGAAGTGTAAAAGACATTATTACATAGTATTATATATTATTCTGATCTTCACATTGATTCAGGTGTGAAAAGATGCATTTTCATGATTAAGAGTCAAATGGGTAGGCCTCTTAAAAAAAAGTAACAGAAAGAGCCATATTATCTTTGATAAGAGTATTTATATTGACAACTAACTAACTGTACTTGCCTTATTCCATTTGAGAGTTCTTAAAAGCTAGAATTATTGCTATTAAATTGTTTTATTTCCCTTAGATAACAAATTAAAGTTTAATAGTTAGATTTTTTTTTCTTTTCTCACAAAAGAATAAAAAGAAAATCCCTGGCAGCTCATAATTTTTTGTTCCCATTTCCAGACTGGGCAATAGTTCTGAGAGACTCTGCTTGCAAGCATCTTCTGTTTGATGCTGTACCTGGAAAGGACAAAAGCTCCCCACTATAAAAAGCTTACCGTGAAAGTACAAGAGAGGGAGCAAAGCCAGGCATTACAGAAAGACAACATGGTATGAAGGACAAAATGAAACAATATCAACCATCGTAACAACCATAAGTGTTGACAATTGTCATTTATCATGATCATTTTTTGGGGTGAGCAGTACAGCAAAGAAGCTTTTTAAAGATTAATTTTAATGTGGCTGAGGTAACCTAAGAATACATACAGATGTGAAATGAACGGGAGAGAGAACAAAGGTTCTTTTTTAGAACATCAAAAGACAAGAACTTTAATGTGATGGAGAAAAGGGAGCCAAGAGATACACACATGGAGAGAAGAGATGGTTGACACAAGCAAAGAAATAGACTAAAAGTGGTCTGCATAGCTGTCCCTTGAATAGGAATAAGCAAAGCAAAGTTGTCTTTACTAGTAAAAAAAATGAAAACCTAAACAAAAATGCCAGTTACGTGATTTATATGATATATCTGTTGAAAAATGTATGTGGATAGAAGAGGACCTGTTAAGCAGAAGGCATCAGCACATTCAGATCCAGTATGGATGCAAGAATCTATTTTTGAGGCCAGACTGACAGGAAGGATGGTTGTATTTTAATAATTTTTTAAAAAAATTAAGGAAGAAAAAAAAGGCATCACTCTTGGAAAAATGATTAAAAGCCTTATTTTGAACTTACAAACATTAAACATCTGAACATTAGTGGTGTTACATCAAGACTGTAGTTTGCTCAGAAATAGTCTGCTCCAGCATGGAAGGACAAAACCTGTACATCATTAATTTGAAGGTAGCAGTTGAATGTGTTTGAGTGTAAGATTACTGAAAAGTATGTTGTGAAAGGAGAAAAATAGGAAACCAAGAACAGGGACAGTAATTGTAACATGTAATATATGGTAGCAACAATAACAGGGATAACAGAAGATAAAAGTAATTTATAACTATATAAAGTTGGTACTGTACAGTCTCCCCCCACTTTACTACAAACACTGTTTCCACATTCAAATTGAAGGATTTGTTGTAAAGCTGTCCACTCTGCCTACCTAATGCAACTTCTCTTGTACATTACTTATACTCTTATTTTTGAAAGGCTTTGCTCCCTCTCTTGTACTTTCACGGTAAGCTTTTTATAGTGGGGAGCTTTTGTCCTTTCCAGGTACAGCATCAAACAGAAGATGCTTGCAAGCAGAGTCTCTCGGAACTTATACTCTTACTCTTACAAATAAATATTGTATCCAAGCTGGTAGATCAACGCTGGTAGAGAAGAGACTAACTCAGTAGCTATCTGCAAGTGTCAGCTTTGTTAGGTCATGAAGCATAGATGTTCCTCCTGTAACATGCTGTCTTTCCAGCTTTAACTCCCATCATTGTTTTTTCACTGTCATTCCTAAGAAAAATGTTTTTCTATGAAACCACGTTAAAGAGTGCTTGGTGAATCTATAAACTCTTCTAACCAAATAACTGATACACAAAGTGGAAATCCTACTTGATCTCAGCTAACTGGTAGCTTCTTGCTACACCTTTTTCTGTTTACACTATTATGGACATGGAGGACCTGTATCAGCTCAAAATCAGCACCCCATAGCTGTCAAAAATGATATAAAATGTTATTGACAGCTGGAATTTACAACGGTCTCAGAAAAACTTGCATCTGATATCCAAGAGCATCTTACTCTCTCTTCCCTTGTCCATATATTTCATAGGATCAAGGCTAAACTAATCTGTAAACTGCACAGCAAGCTCTTGGTAGAAGATCTATTTTGCAGGTACATATTACCAAAAATTAGCAAGAACACGGTAAAGCAGAAGGTCAATTATATAACATGATCATAAACATCTTGAGCAGCACAATGGACATACACAGCACTGTTTTGGTCACTCACTTATCAGTACTCATTTTCCAAATTCCATGTACAGAACGGAAGTAGAACTTTTTCCTGTCTTTTGCATCTCACATTCCTCGTTCTAACTAATCTTTCAATTTTTAGGCAGCTTTCAGGATGTTATTTTTGGTTAATACCTGTGAGAACTGTTCTTTCTAGGAAATCCTCTATATGGAATTATGGTATCTCTCCATAATTGCTGTCAAATCATGTCAACTACTTATTCTGGAAGAACTTGGAGATGACCAGCTACCTGCTGGGACAGAGATAAACACAGAGACATAACAGCTTCTGAACACAGGTATATGCCACTTCACTCAATGTTAAAAACAGAAATAAGATGCCAGAAAAATTTTTGAAAGTTATAACACTTAAAAGAAAAGTAGAAGTAAT
This sequence comes from Scopus umbretta, assembly GCA_013400535.1. Lineage (NCBI taxonomy): Eukaryota > Metazoa > Chordata > Aves > Pelecaniformes > Scopidae > Scopus > Scopus umbretta. Next base: position 26,279 of record VZTL01010980.1, read on the forward strand.
TAAGGCCTGTAATTTTCAGTCAGTTGAAGCAGAGTCCTCTGAAGTGGAGATTACTCATAATCTGCAGCTGCAACAAAGACCCATGTCATTTCCATTAATTTTATTGGAAAATTTAGAAAACCATTCTCTCTGCATATAAATTTGTCCTATTGAACTTATTTAAATCAATAGGACCAATGTAGCACAAAACAGTACAAGACTGTTTAAGATGCATATCAACTTTTTTTTGATTCTCAGTCATTAGTAAATGCCTGCATGCAATTTTGATTTTCAATTCTAAAGATAGCTAATTTTAGAATTGCAACATGTTGTAGTAAAACAAACAGATTTATCCAGTTGGGTCTTGAAACCCCCAGGGAGACTGCACAATCTCTCTTCTGGGGATATGAAGCCACGGGGAATAATCCCTTCCCTGGATCTACCAGCTGCGCTCCTGTTAATGCAGCGTGGGATGCTGTTGCCTTCCTTTGCTCCCAGGGCACACTGCTGGCCTGTGTTCAGCCTTTTTCAGCAGAGCTACTCTCCAGTCAGTTTCTCCCTTTACTTCTGATTTCTGGTCTAGCAGGAGAAGCTGATACCCCTGGCCGTAAGTTGGAAGTTACCAGTCTAAGAATTCAGTGTTACTAAAACTGGGATAATTTTGCTGTTCAATAACCATTTTAAAGTGACTTTTTTCCCCTCCTTGAGCAGCGTTTATACATCTAGTGTCCCAGAATAAGGCTTGCTCCTTTGCATACCAAAGAAATAAAAAAAACTGTGGGAAACCTTTCTGAATGATTAGTAACATCAGTACTTTCAGTATATTAAGCATGCCAAGCTATCACATGACAACATAAAAATTAAATACCATCATTTGTTTGAGAAGCATAGCACAGATAATAGGATTGATTGAAACACTGGCTTCAGGAAAGAAATAATCAGGTAGGAATTTTTAAGTTTTTGGTCAATGTCTTGACAGTTTCAATACATAGAAGTAAACTGTGAAAAAGGGTTGGAAGAGGAGGCTGGGAAATAAAGTGCCACCTCCTAGATTGGCTAACTATTCCTGGATCACTGCTTGCATCGCCTGCCTGCCAGAGGCTTCTGCATACAAAAAGTCCTATGAACAGAAGAGCTGCAGTCAGACCAGGCCTATATTTAGCTTAGAACACCTTGGATAGCAGCAAAAGGAAGAGTAAAACCACTTACATGATATTTGCCCTAAAAATTCTGTTTTCCGTCACTTGTAGCTCAGAGGCCTCCTAGAACAGACTAAATTTAACTAAATTCCATTTTTACTCATATGACCTATTTCAATAACTCACTACAAAGCATCAGTTAAGGTTGCTTTCTTCCCTGAAAGCACAGGCTTTACTTTACCAAAGATCTGTGAAATGTAGCCTGATTCTATTAGAAATTATTACACTAAACACTCTCATTTAACCTCACCCACCGTATGAAACAGCCACAAGAGGCCATGGGAAGAGAGGCGAACCAAAGAAAGGGAGAAGAGGCAAAGCAATGGAGGAGTCCGTAATATCTAGCTCTTGAATTAAATGCCACAAAAAATATTGTTGAATAGCCATTTGCCACAAATTCTGATGCTAATTCATTGAAGTAGTTTTCCATACTAAGGCAAAAGTCTAAGAGTCCCCTACTTTCCTTTCCTGTAGGGTCCCACCAGCCAGGACTGTCATGGGTTAGACCCTGTCAGCAACTAAGC
>VZTL01010983.1:0-28455 GCA_013400535.1 Scopus umbretta
ATATTATATTTATATTTATATTATTTTACTATTTATAATCTACTTTTATCCTTCTTTATCTAGAATGAAAATATTAGGTAATATGAACATCCAAAAGAACACAGACTTTGCCTATATATATGTTTGTATTTATTCTACTGCTGTCTAACTGTGCAACACTTGTGTGTCATAAAAATACATGTTTGTACACACACATACACAACAGAAGCAAATCTTGGTATTATTATTAGTTTTCAGATTCCTAGAAAAGAATTCCAAAACTGAACTGATTCACTTACCATTTTAAAAGTTCTCAGGTTAGCTTTTATTCCTTTGCCTACCAAATACATACATTCAACCATTGTACACTGGCCAAATGGTCTTATTACAAGCTTAGGAGATTGATGGCAAGCCACCACTGCTTTCTTAAAGCTTCAGCTTTTCAGGGATGCCATGTGTTTGCTAAAACCATTTAATAAAAGTTCTGTTAATAACCATAAAACCAAAATAACTTAGTTCATTTTATTAGTAGTGACTGCAGTGGCTGAATCATAGTTTAAGATCTGTGCATTGCAATGTACAATGGAATTGTGGTTTATGAAGTATACTTCAGGATGCAAACACTTCAGTGGCATTTTTATAGCAGACGTATCTTTTTTCCCACTGGCATAGTTTTACTTAACAATTGCTGCTATCCAAGCAACTACAAATAACACCCCCCACACACCTCCCACCCCCGTCTAGTAAGCAGATTAGAGACAGTAGGTTAGATTCCAATTTCAACCGAGATTTAGATTTCTATTATTTGTAAAACAAATGAACCATTCAGTGATGAGAGCATTTTAAGTTCTGGAAAGTATAACCAACTTGCAACAGAACTTGCCTAGCGTCGTATTGATAATGTATTTTGCTATCTGGAAAGACAGTACACTTCTACTGATTCTGACTCTGTGTATCTTAGGCCGAACATCTGTTTAAAGACTCACCAACTACAAGGACTTTTATCAGAAAAGAGTACATTTTTTTAGAAGAAACTATTCAGAGAAACTTTCTTTTTCAAGAATGTCCTGTTGTGGAAGATGTCTCAAGTCTTGACTAGAATTTGTTATTACAGCAGAATGGCCACAACAGCCCTGAGCAGGGCTATTCACCCAGGTCATCTCACCAGAATTCATCTGTGCAAGCCTGAAATATTCCTGGGCACGTGGCTTGCAGCATCTCACAGGCAGCGAATATCCTGTTAGCTTATTACAAACAAGGAAGGGCATCTGTCTTTTTAAAAATCAAAAAAGAAAAATCTAAATAACTTTAAAATTGACACTTATCACATGGACTTTTTTTTCCCCCTTTTTATTTTTTCCAGTGTTCAGGGATGCAAGAAGAGAGACGGACTGGCTAATACTGTGTACTATGCTTGTAGTAACATCCAGATTAATAATCAAGAAGCTTGCCAGCAGGAGAACTTTGGGTATTTGTGGGTAGAGTAGCTGCTGGAAAGCAGCTGAGGTAGATTTGACCCCTGGCAGCAAAGGAAGACCATGAAGAGGGGAAGAGAATAATGAAGAAAAGGAAGGAACCATGAAAATGCAGCTAAAAAGGTCTGGCAGAAAAAAAAAAATTAGATCAGTAGGTGAGAAGAAAATATGGGGAGAAAAGCACAGGGAAAAGACTGGTGGCAGGCAAAAGTGGAGAACAGCAGTAAAATAGCACAGGCACACATTGGGAATAAGCTGCAGTAAATAGGAAGAACAGTAGGTTGGAGAAAGGACCCAGAGTACAAGAAAAGCACAGTCGGTGGTACAGGTTCTGTTTACACCAGGAGGATTTTTCAACTGATTAATGCAAAGCAGGCAGGCCAGAATAGGGATGGGGGGGAAAAAAAAGAAAAAAACCAAACCAAGCACCAGGCAGGTGACATCTTTGCAAAAATCTATGGATTAACAGGCAAAAAATCTTGAACACTTATTTATGCAGCAGCCTACTGCATTAACATCAGGGATTTAGCAACAGGTTAGGTTCCGTTCCTTGACTACCAAAGTGGTTTAATTCGAGATCGTAACAACAAGGTAACATACAAACTCTGACTTTTCTCCTCCGAAAGAAATCATGGCAGCCAGCGATCCTATTGTGCTTTGTTGTTGCATAATTGTTAAAGAAATGCTTTCCGATGCCCTGTGAGAGGGGGTACTATCTCGAAAGCTCAAAGGGATTGTTCATTTGATCACTAAGCACAGTGTTATTCTAACCACTCATGAACACAGAGAATGCCTCTATTCTTATGTTCCCCTGAGAGTTGAGATCATCTGAGATATGTCGCCTGTCACATATAAAGGCTGAGGTAGAACTGCTGGCAGGACATTTTAAGGGAAGGATTTTCACAGACCTGGAATTTCTTTTCTGCATTTTCAGATGACAGCTGAATTTGCTGACCACTGGACTAATTTAGAAGGTGTAAGCGTACAAGTAAACCTTACTTAAGGATTTCAAGCTTGAGCGCTTGTGTGTTGAACAGTGAAGCAGTTTTAAGAATGACAAAATTGATATAGATGTGTTTCTAATCCCAGATCCACCTTGTCTCTCCCCAAAGCCACAGGCAGAAACATCTAAGCGCATTTGATCCAAGGCTCTTACTACAAGCAGATACTGACACACGAGACAAAAAAAAAAAAAAAACAAACAAAAAACAATCACTCCAAAACACAAGGAACACCCCTACACTCAAAACCCACACACTAGACTAAAAAGCTGCACACAAAGACAATGCAATTAGCAAAGAATAAGGTTACTCCATGCTGTCCTCTCCTACCATCTTCTAAGAATACATACGAGTTTTTATTTCTGACCTCTTAAAATTTGTTTTACAATATTCCATTCAAGTCACTTTAATGATTCTTGAATTGTTTTCTTGAAAACATTGTTTACCAGGAATCTCAAAAATGAAATGCCCAGCCTCTTACCCATACATCTATTAATTAAAAAAAAAAAAAACCAACACAAAAACAAAACCAAAAAACCCCAACCACCTCTGATCCATGCCACTTTAGCAGAAGTAGCATATAGGCAAGAACTCGAATTGGTACTACATGCTACTATCTACAGAAGACCGATGCACATTCCAACTTACGCTTGAGAGAGCCAAGGAAATTGCCTACGCATCTCCACTGTGTGCAAATTACTGTTCTCTGAATTAACACACAAACCAGCCTAGATCCCACTGGGAACTAAACAGATGTATCTACAGCGCACAAAAGGACATAAATATGCCTTAACAAATTCTTCCTCCTAATCTGAGTTGTACTCCCCCCCCACCCCGTGGAAAACATGGTTTACTAGCATGATTCCTTATTTTTGTGTATAAATAATATCCTTAAAAATAAATGCACTATTGTCACCACAACATTCTAAGGAGGTCTGAGACATTCTAAAAACCTACACTTCATGCAAATAAACTGCAATTTTCAGAAAGATGTGACCTCGTTAAAAGCTCTACAACCAAGAAACGTTAGGATATTTCACTCGCATGAAAATGTCATTATTTTGCACAGATTTTTTTTTTTAACACTATAGGTCAAAAAAAAATTACACCTTTCCAACATTCTGACTGAGAACCTCCAAATCAAATCCCTTTTTATTCTCTAATTCAAAAAGCAAATAAAACGCCTAAATAAAACTATCATAAGGATCAAATATTTCTATACTACCTCAGTGAAATCTGTTAAATTGAAGGGGTTATATTGTTATTTAAATCAGAATATTTGAATTATGAATCTGGCCCTTAAAATGCAAGTCTTTATGTCGCAGTGCTGCGTCACAACTATGTCAGTATAAGCAGACAAATATAGATGGTGGAGAAATACTCTCATTTTAAATAGCTCCCCATGTCCAACTAGCTTATATTCAGCCTTTTCCCACATTTCATTCTGGATAAAGAACTTGATTATGATACTCTGAAAAACACAGGGAGTGACTAGAAGAGTCAGGCATTTCTATGTGTCAGTAGTGATTTCTTACAAAGAGGTCGGGAGTCACCGTGACTAGCCAAAGCAGTGTGCAATTTTGAGTAACATGCTGATTTCAAAACATTCACTTCTTTCTTGAGGGGGCAGCTCTGCATGCTTTGTTTTTCTTATTTTCTTTTTATCGGAATCCTGAAAATAACTTGCAAGAACGTCTCGTAATCTGTATCTTAACTTTAGGTAGTGCTAAAAAGGGTCCTTTTACAAGGGAACTAAGAAAATACATTAGAAAAGGCCTCACATTTTCACTGCAGGAGATATTTGTAATCAGCACATGTTAAAAAAAAAAAGTGGGTGGGAAAAACATAACTCTAAACTCTAAAGACATTTTTCACCCCTTATAATTATTTAGAATTGAAAGAAAAATTACAAGTCAATATAAAAAGACTGTTGATGAGAAGGGCTGGAGAGAGAAAAAGCTTAAATGTTTGCCCGCAGGGAGAAGTCACTAGCAGAACTATATTGGTACAGGTAGAGCATCATAGGTGTAACACTGTCCAGAGCAGAAACAGCATGTAGAGAGGAACAGAATCATTGTGGTGGTGTGACTTTGCTGCTGAGTTTTCCAAAGTCGAACAGGCTTCATCATGAAACTGCAGTTCATCTGCAAGAACTACAGCAATTTGATTCTTGCACTGCAGTTAGAGAGCAACAAACTCCTTGGTGCAAGAGTAGTTTGCCTGGCCGAGGAAGTACTTACTCTGAGAAACAGGAATCAGCTGTAATGGGCGCAGAGCAACTTTCTTAAGATCTTCCCAGTATGTTTATAGTTCAATAGGCTTAGCGAGGTCCTAGTCCTCGACCAGATGCTTCTGCAGTATGAATAATAACTGAAATAATGCTAGAAATGAGTCTGCACTCGGATTATGGTACTTTAGTAATAGAGGAAAAAAATCATGTGCACCATGAAAATAATTAGAGCAGATAAAAAGGAAAAAGAAAAATCCCGAGCATGCATGCATTTAAAATTCTCACCTCCCGGGCTTCTCACTTTCAGGAAATTCCTGCTAATTAGGTTCAATCTCACTGACAGCTCCAATCCATGTCCTGAAAACAGTCCACTAAATACAAATTACTACAATCAGGCAAGCAGTAATTTTGAAATAGAAGCCGGATTTATTGCTGCTGGCATACGGAAACAGAAGTAGTATCTCTCTGCTGGAGCCCAAGGAGATTTGTCACAGAGGGAAAAGGGGAAAACAGTTATTTTGCCCAATCTTCTGATTCTCACTTTAAGCCCAGTTCCATATATCTATGTCAAAATCTGGATAGCATTTCCAAGTGTTAAAGCATATTCCTAATTCTGCTGAAATCTAGGAAGGTTCCTCTGTTTAGTTGCATTTATCATTGTCCCTTTCTAGGCTGCGCAGTTCACGATGATGTTGGCCAGCCACTGACCCCTCACAGCAAGGGCAGAGTAAATTGGTGGAAAAAGAAGAGGGGAAGCTTTCATTTTTTTCAGGGGTCTTGATAGTTTTTGACTGAGGGTTTTATTTCAGCATGGATCTTGAAATAAATTTACTTTCAGATCCTCATATCAGAATTATACTTTGAAACACAGCAGTAAACCAGCAGTAAAATTATTTCAAGAAATTTTGGCAAATAAACTTTCAAGCAGATGTTCAGCCATCTTCAGGAAAGCAGGGCTAGGGGTGGAGAATGTGCTGGTTTTGGCTAGGTTAGTGTTAATTTTCTTCACAGTAGCTAGTACGGGACTATGTTTTGGACTTGTGCTGGAAGCAGCGTTGGTAATTCAGGGGTGGTGTAGTTCCTGCTGAGCAGTGCTCACACAGAGTCAAGGCCTTCTCTGCTTCTCACCCCACCCCACCAGCGAGCAGGCTGGGGGGGCACAAGAAGCTGGGAGGGGACACAGCCAGGACAGATGACCCCAACTGACCAAAGGGATGTCCCACGCCATAGGACGTCATGCTCAGCATATAAAGCTGGGGGAAGAAGAAGGAAGAGGGGGACGTTTGGAGTGATGGAGTTTGTCTTCTCAAGTCACCGTTACGCATGATGGGGCCCTGCTTTCCTGGAGATGGCTGAATACCTGCCTGCCGGTGGGAAGAAGTGAATTGATTCCTTGTTTTGCTTTGCTTTGCTTGTGTGTGCAGCTTTTGCCTTACCCATTAAACTGCCTTTATCTCAACCCACGAGTTTTCTCACTTTTACTTTTCCGATTCTCTCTGCCACCCCACCAGGGGGGAGTGAGCGAGTGGATGTGTGGTGCTTAGTTGCCAGCTGGGGTTAAACCATGACATCATCTAGTGCTGAGTAGGGGACTGAGACTGAAATTAGGCTTGCTGTATAATTGGTATCCACACATCTGAAGTTTTCGATTTAATTCTATTTTGTAACAGATTCCCCGTGTTGACAAATGCAGAAGGAATGTGATGGCATAGCAATAAATCTGGAGACCAAACAAGAGGGTCTGGTGGTCATTTTAAGGATGGCCAGTTTATATACAAGATTGAACATGACACACACAACGAAGGACAGCCTGAAAGAAAGTAAAGGTAACAGAATAATGCTACTAATATGGCAAAGTCCTGCTCATGCCACAACCTTACCTTACAAAAATGAAATACTAGAACATTCTAGACCTGATGAATAGGTGAAGCACAAAGATGCAAAAACGTATCATGTCTAGAACTAATCCCACCTGAAAAGGCTTTGCAAAACATTCAGTCCACTCATGAGAATAAACGGCAGAACTGCAGTCAAAATTTAGCCCTTCAACAGTTCAAGAATAAAATTCTCTACTTGTCCTATTTGACTTAGGGTTGCAAGGCATCGGCAGACAAGGAAATGGAAATGTCTTTCTGCCTGAAGCTGCCTCAGCAGTGTGCAGGATGCCTGGTGTGAAAGATGCCTTCCTCAAGCCTGCTAGCCAAGCCGAGGAATTCATGTACCACACACCTATGATCAGCATCTTCCTTGGTAGGAACTCAGGTGTAACCACCACATAGCTCTGTTGAAATCAGTAGAACTACTGTGCTGAAAAAGCAAGAGGTCTGCATAGATAAATCAAGGCAAAGAGAGTCACCACATCCTGATAAACATTCAGGGAAGCCCACTTATTTCAAGGAAGGAATAGTTTGTCAGATGTTAAGTATCTATTTTAGAAGCATCAGTATTTTCATTTTGTCTCCACTGAGTTCAGTGAAACCTAGTCTATTTATGGTAACGTTGTGTGGCGGCTTAGTTAGGTGTCCAAAACCTATCGCTTTCATTTCAAGAGCATATTCAATCACTTTTCCACAAGCAAAGGTTAAAAAGAAAATCCTATTACAGATCTTTCAGAACAGAAATGAGAACTCTTGTGAATTTCTTTTACCTGTAGCCAGTTTCTATTGTAGTCACTTGAGATAAACAGTGATTTGTAAGTATTTTTGCAACAGTGTCCATACACGTTTGTTGGAACAACTGAGTTTAGTGTTTAAAATACTGATTTCTGCTGCAATCCTCCTTGTCAGCACTACCAGGGACATGGTTAGTTTTCTGTGGTTAATATCACGTGCAGCAGAAATTTTAAGATGCTACAGCAAGAAGGCCCAAAAAGGAAAATAAAAAAATTCACAATTGATGACAGCTACTAAAAAATCACTCGGACTAATTTGAAGTTCCTGTTTTGGTGGAGATACTTTGTATCCAGTAGAAAAATGGTTCCTTCTAATTAAGTGGGAATATTAAAAGACCTAGAGAAAGCCAAGCTTTTCATTGGCAACAGGGAAGAGAAGCATAGGGAAGGCTCTAGAGAGGGAGCCTGCTCTGAAAAGCACTGAAAATAAAGAACAGCATTATCATGGCTGTTCTCTGCTCCTTGCAAGGCTTGTGAGCGACTGCAGTCTTGTCGCCACCAGGATGTTTCTGTACAAGTACCAGTGTGTGCACACCAGTAAATACTAGTCCTTTTCACTTCTATTTTCCCCATCAAAAACAGATACCTCAGATGTGAATTTCTGCTCTGTGCCTCCTTGTCAGCGCTTAAAGGGACACTGTCACGCCCATAAAACAGAACTATTGCACAAGCGTTGCCAAGCTATCCCTCTGAAGGAGTTAAGCCAAACCGCAGTCTTGAACAAATGCGTAACAGAAAGCCATAGCTTCATGTATGGGCTGAATGTGCTGCCTGACATGGTACTGGTGCCCTGGAGTTTCACAGAGCGCCAGGGTACAGGGTTGCGAGTGCCAAGGGGAACACGACAGATGCCAAGACTTGCAAATTTTCATTCACTCATTCAAAAGCTCTGCGTTCCTTCTCACTTTCACTCTTCACCACCATTCGATTCATTAGCAGTTGCGAATGTCATACGTTCGGCTGAAGAGTAATTTAGATTAACTCAGCATAAAAATAAAAATATTTTGTCAGAGTCACCACCGAAACAGCTTGCATGGGGTGCTTACAATATGCTGTCATTCTCTATTTTCATAAGCCTTTCACGGTGGGCTCACTGCTACTTGGCTCTCCCTTCCAGGGCTATACCCATCACATACCAAGTCTGACACTTTCGCAGAAGAGCTGCTGCTGGACGAAAGGACACAGCTACAGCACCTCTCTCACCACCCTTCCACGCTCTTCGGGCAACAACTTGAACAAAAGAAAACCCACAGCTCTCTTCATACTCCAGCCCATCCCTTTAAAGCTGGAAGGACAGGTCAATGGATTTTTGATTTTTAAGTTCAACTCACTATCTTTATAGTTTTGCCAAAGTCAATAGAGCTAATTACAATATTGCCAATGAACAAAACTTAAATGGGGGTGTCAGTGGGAAGTCCCACTAAAAATTCCAGGCCAGAATTTCTCAGGCCCATCTGATCCTGACAAGGAATTAAAAGGAATTGAAATTTCACCCAATCAAGAGCACACTGGACGGAAATCACCAACTTAACACTGACCTGCTGTATTTATGAGGGCAAGATGTTTATCTCTGTATCCCCTTTTTCCCCTGGTTTCTGTCTTCTGCATTCAGGTAAGAAAAAATGTGGCTTAGGATCTCTCTCTTACGACCTGTGCTACAGGCAGCCTAATGGAGCCTTGTCGCACAGAGGTAACAGAGGTAATTATGGGGACGAGACCATCAGCAAAGTGCCTCTTTTTAACCAGGATAACTGATCACTGAAAGCCTGAGGAGAACCTGTTGGTTTTATACAATTCTTGCAACGGGACATAATTCTGGCTCAACTCAGGTATTATGGATTTGATCCAGGAATTACCCAATGAAATTCCGTAATTATTTTTATGGAGGAAGCCAAAGTTGGTGGCTGTCAGATTTTATTTTTTTTAAGATACAACAGGATTATCAGTCTCAGCCGGCGTTTGCGTATTCTCCTAATAGATTGTACAAAAACTCATTCTGGTTCTCTTCTAGCTATTGCATTAAAAAGTGAGTCACATCGTAATTAAACTTTAATGACAACATCTGTTTCAGCTAACACAACAGAAGAGTGGTTGGCCCATGGAGGACTACTCTGCTGCTTATTTCACTCAAACCAGAACTGAGCGTTTATTCAGCCTCAACAAAACTGGAAATGGGACAACACCAACATCCCAGCTACTCTCCCCAAAATAAAGATCTTTCAGAAGCACTTTTAATTCACTTACAGATAAAATCCTGCCTTAACCAAACTGGATGGTACATAAGGATCAGTGACGGAGAACACTAAGGACTCTGTTTCTTCTGTGCAAACAGAATACTGCCTTGGGCTGCAGCCTGCTAACAGGACAAAGATGACAAAATGCACTGGGAAAGGAGTAACTAGTTTTCATGGCTAGCTAATTAGCCAAAGGCCTCATATCACCACCCAGCAACATGTGACATTAGACCACCCTTAACCATCCTCACTTTTACAATCAGCTACAATGTGTGCTCTGGATAACAATAGGACGGTAAATGCCTATTGTGCTTCTCCCCATCTCACATACAGACTCACTCTTACTGAATAAACAAGGGGAAAAAATTCAGCAGATCCTGAACACTCTATAGCAAGTATCAAAATAATGAATAAGTTGTTTATTATACTGTTATTGTGCTGATTAATTACAGCCAGCACAGCCCACCAGCCCCGCACTGTTAAAAATACAGCAGGCATCACTGGCTCAGGTCCCTGCCTACACTAACGAATCTAGTAACAACTCCAGTCCCTATGAAAGAAGGAGAAAAACCCAAACCTCTGTTATGCACGTAGCTTGCATGTGGTACAGACAAGAAAAAAAAGAAAAATAACACCAGATTAGACTTGTTAAAATGCCTTAAGTGCTTGTGTACTAATTTTGTGGCAAACATCAATGCCATGCTAAAAGTAATCTTAAAGGTTTAGATGCTACTGTAGAGCAGTAAATTAATTATAATGGCATATTAACTAGTTATATGTCCAAAAGCCAGTGTTACTGTTTAAAGCATCAGATAGCTGCCAGCAAAAAACGTTTGAATGCTACTGTTAAAAAAAGAAGATCCACAAAAATGAGCCATAACCAAACCAACCACAGAATTAACATCAAAATGCAAATATCTATACTTTAGAGAAAGTTTCAAACCCTAAAATAACAAAAAATTCCACCAGTTGGCCAACTGCTGCCTCTGAAATCCATGGGGTCTCTTTCCACCACAGCTGTTCTCTAGACTTCAGCTTCTCTTGTCCACATGTAAAGTGGGCAAGGTTCCCTACACATAGTTTGCAAAAAGCATTTTATGGTACATAAGGTCTTGCAAGAACAGAGTTTCAGCCCTACTTCTGAGATCCAACAACTGCACAAAAAAAAAAGAGAAGCATTTTTCTATTAAAATCTAAATCTATTCTTTCCATCTCAGAAAGTTAATGCAGTCTTGCTGTTGCAATTTTGATAAACCAGTGGTCTATGGTTGGAAGCAGAGAGGCCAAGTCTTGCAAGAAACTGGGAAAAGGAAAGAGATGGTGAAGGAAATTGGAAATATGTGGACAGTTGGAACAACAGAATCATTACTTAGCTTATAATGAAAAACTACAGAGGACCAAATTCCTCATTTACTTACCTCTCATGCGAAGAGGGAATATCTGCACTATGGCAGTAACATTTATTTTAGGACAATTTGCTGTCTCATCAGATTGATTTTTTTGTGTAAGCTTGCCATTATTTTGCATTAAAGTCATAGCTTGTGTCCCACAATTGATTGTGTTTACAAAGAGGGAAGCTTCCCAGTAAGAAGGTCATTGAACTACAATAACCCTCAGCTTTTAGCCAGCTCCTGACACAACCAAATCACCTCTTGATAAAGGCATTGTGCAGCCAGGGGCTGCTAAATGCCTTCCAGCTCCTCCTTTTACATCCTGCCCCTCCCTTTTTTAAAAAAGAATCGAAAAGCAAAAATGGACACAAGAAAAGAATGAAATCCATACAGATAGAACATATAATCATATATAATCGCACCTTGGAAGTATATTCAGTACAAGCACTTGTTAATTTCCAAGAGGTCAACACTGCCTATTATTTCAGGAGAATGGGCTTTATATAACATCATCAAATCCCCAACTGAACAAAGGGGGGAGGGGGGGGGAAATCCCAAACTGGTATCCAATACACAGCATGCAAAAATTCCTACATGTGGACGTGGTGCGACTGCAGCAACCGCAGCTGCCCTTCTCCTACCATGTCAAGGGAGGCCACTGGTGAGCATGACTACATCTGTCAAACCATTACAGATGGAAATCTTGCAGGCAGATGTTCTTCAACCTGCGTAGGGTTATACAAATATCCACAGGACATTTTGCGTAGGACACAGCAGCAGGCGTCACCATAAACAATGAATCAGGCTCAGTCAGGGTTGCCGTGGAATTGTGCTGAATGTACGGTTTCCAGCTATATCCCTGAGCTCTGCATACAAAAGATATCTCAGGATGTACCAAGCACTGCAATTAGAAATGGCAGAATGAGGAAGGTGCTGTGTCCAGTGTCACTTTGCCATGCTCCGAAAAGAGCTTACCTCCTCCTTAAGTGAAGGGGAGGGGGGGGGGGGGGAGAGCTCTACAATTCTGACCTTGGGTGGGGGGAAGTTCATTTTGTTTCTTTTATAAAAACAAAACACACAACCCCCCCCACCCAACCACAACAACAACAACAAAACCCAGCACCCCAGAAGTACACCACCAGCCACACAGCACGGATCACTGGAAAGCACTAAGCCATGAAGAACCATGGCCACTTCCCACAGATACAATTTTAGAACCAATCTACTAAATAGAAATGAAACTTCTCTGTTTGAGAAGATACAGACTTACTGTATCTTGAAAAGTTAGTACACTTGGACTTCTCATTGCTTTTAGAAAGAGGAACATGTTGTCAACATATCACAGTTCCCCCATGGAGAATTTTTCCTTACTTGTAACTTGATGCTGGTTCAGCCCCATGGGAAAAAAGTATCAATAAAAATCTGCGTTTGTCCTTCTCCAAGTTAATGCAATAAGGGATTGCAGCAAAGGACGGTCCAACCCTCCCCATCAGAATGACAGGCAGTTTGGCACCCTGCTTTTGCCTCACAGTTGTAGAGTAGCAATCGATCTAATAAACTGCTGAAAATTATCTCTGGAAGTAAGGTCAGCAGCCACCTCCTAATCCACTTATTTAAAAACATAGCACTCTACCTAGCAATTTTCTTCTCTTGCTTGGACTGAGATGTCATTACCATCCTTTTCTGAGTACATACTGGTTGCAATAGAGACCATGTTGACTACGTGCAGGTTCAATAGAAGTTTGTAGCAAGACATTCTAGTTCCACATCACAGATGCATATTCAGTATACATCAGACAACAGAACTTTGTTGGGTGTCGGAAGAAAATCCTTTCAAAGGACAAACAAAACTAACTCTTGTTAATTCAGAATTTCATTGTTACAAATACCATTACTGTACAGACTAGATTTCTTCTCTCCCATATCCTTACTGTTCTGCTCCATTTCTCCACTCCATCCCCTTGCATAAAGCGTTCATTGCCTTTGAGAATGAGCTCTCAAAACACAGGACATACCTGACTGGTACAACACAGCTCTATTGTGGATAATGACATTTCAGCCCTACCCCAGTATAAAAATTAATACTGAAGAGAAATGCAAAAAAACAAAAACAAAAAAACTAAAAAACCAAAACCAAAACAACAAAAAAACCAAAACCAAACAAAAACCAAAACAAAACAAAACCACCAAAAAAAGCCCTCCAGAATGGCAGAGTGGCATTTCCCAAATTCAGCTCACAAGAACAGGAAGAAGAAAACCAAGACATTCATGTTCACTCACAAGTGGTCCTCCACAGTAATGGCTCAATCTTTACTTGTATTTACAGAGAGTGCTATTGGGTCTAGGAGACTTGAAAGAGATATCCACACCTGGTTCTTTATCACCACAACATTTTTAATCAATAAGTACTATGCTTGCCTCCAAAACTATACCCAGCTGCAGAAACCACATCTACTCTGGAAACAAGTATTTCCAAAAGAAATATTGCTGTATCCAAACAGCACAGCTCCCTCAGGTATCTTCTATATAACAGTCTCTAGCAATTGCATCTATTCCATGCCGGCCACAGCACAGAAGGTTCCCAGCTCCCGATAAATCACATTGTCACCCGGTCTGAGACAACGCTAACTTTAGAGAGGGGGGAGACAAGAGCAGAGCAAGAGATTTCCATCTCCTTTGCCGAGGAGCCTTTGAGCTGGCAGCCCAGGCACTCTGGTGGCCGCCAGGGACTGGCGCTTGCTGCCACCGGGCGGCTCGGCGAAGAGGGACAGCCAGCGTTCTCAGGGGGACCCGACTCCTCCGAGCCCCTGCTGCACACCCGCCCGGGCAGAAGAGGCAGGCAGAAGTCAAGGGGTGCTGCCCCTCTGTCTGAAGGAGGCTCAGTGGCTGCGTCAGGCAGGAATTGACTTCTCTGCTGCCTGTGCTAAGGGGTGGCATTGTCCAGATAAAGCTGGGAAAAGTGACCTCTGTGAAAAATAAACCATCTATGTGAAAAGGGAAGGCTGCACTGCACCCGCTCAAAGAGACTGGAAGCTATTGAAAATTCTTCAGAAAAGGGATTCTAGTCAAAGCTGGAGCTATAAATTAACCAACTCCCGCTGCATACTTGACGCTTGTTATAATTAGCATCACTGGGGAGAAAGAAAGACGAAAGAAACGAGGGATAGCTTTAAATAGATCAAGCCAGAGGAAGGGGAACTGAGCAGGGTCTGTAATCTAACCATTTAAGTCACAGGACAACAAATAACTCACCTAGGGAAAACTGTTTCAAGCTTATCATTTATCCCCTATGCAATGAATCTGAATATCTTAAGAAATTGCGCAGAACTGCAGGGAAAGGGAGGTACATACAGTAGCATCATTCTCAGAGACATAAAACTTGCATCTGCCAAAATTTCCTCCCTGATCCTCAGGGCATCTCACACTAAAGCAGTTTCATTTGCACCTTCAGTCCACTGTGATTTCCTCACTTGACCAGGGTGAAAAAGAAGATTACAGACTCCGTTTGCATCATATTTCCTCTTCTTTTTTTGCCATTCTAATCTTAAAAAAACCCAAACACAACAGACTTTCATTTGTGAAGTGGTAAAAGGGTTGGTATCAGACACTGTAGTCTGACTGGTTTTGGAGTTGCAAAGAAATATTCCTTGTGGTGGCAATTTATCACAGGTTGATCATTGGCTTATCTTAGATAAGCAGTTCTGTTCACAGATTTGGAACATAGAACTATTTAACAATTTGTTAGTAAACCATTAGCTTTAAAGTACACTGCATGTCGACTAATTTTAAGAAAATTAGTAAAAGAATTTGTAGTGAGGGTATGGATCACTGGATGTTAGTTTAAGCCTACTATCATGGGTTTTAATTCCCATTTTTTAAGTTCAGAAGCTTGACTAACTACTGGTTTAGTTCACTGGTACATAGGGCTAGTGATTAGAATAGATAAAAGGTTTAAAAGCCTGCGATTTTGCTGGTAGAAAGAGGCAGATGGAGGTCTCCTTCCTTTGCTGCCTCCATCCTTCTTACAGAAGGAAAATCAGAGATCCAAATTGAGAAAGGAGACAGTTTGAGATGCACATTGCAGAGTACCGTGGGGCTCTATAACCAGAAACACCAGATCTACTGCAAATAACTGGTGGAGCAGATGTAAAGGAAGTGAGGTAATAGCCTCACCACTGAATTAATGAAGTTGAAACCTAGTTCTTAAGTGCACTTGTGGATTCTTCAGATGCTGGCATTACATGATCAGTGCTGGAAACATTCATACCAGGAATTCAAGCTCATGTGTCAATCACACTACATTATCTCATAGAGGAAAGCTGATTTTAAACAAAACCAGTTTAAATGGTCACAAGCATTGTTTCCATATATAGTAAGAGAGATTTAATTATTCATGCTCCATTCCTTTTGTACCTTGAAAGAAAAAAATTCCTTACTGTAGTCAAAAACAGTTGACTCATCCAAAAGTTTTCTAGCTAGTCACCCTTAATAAACTTCACTTCAAATAATAAAACTACCAGCAAAACCTAATTGGGGGGGGGGGGGGGGAGGAGGGGAAGGGCAGGGAGAGAATTCACAGAAAACTATCAAGTGGAGCTTATCTAAAATCTAGGCCTCCAAGTATCCTCAAAGGTCATCCAGTCTATCCTTCTGCCACAAGATGAACTACACTACATCAGTTTAGACTGTCTTGTCTAAACTGTCTTTAGACTTACTTGTCTAACCTGTTTTGAAAGGCCCGCGATGATAAATCTCCACACTTTCCAGATGACATATCCCGGTATTTTAGTATTAGTTTTAGGATTCCCTTTCCCAATATTTAATCAATCGTTCTTTCTGCAATTTAAAGAATTCACTGCTTGTCCTATTCATCGTGGACAAAGAAAAATTTATTCTCACTCTTACTGCATACATCTTAAAATCTGTTGAAGACTTGCATTCAATCTTTCTTCTCCGTGGTAACCAACTGTGAATCTTTCTTCATAGATGACTTATTTTAAACCTTTGATCCCTGTTTGTTTTCTTCTTGGTCCTTCCCTCCACCTTTCCAGGTCTCTGTGGAACTGTATGGTCCGCACCCAGGTGCCATATACTGACATTAGATAGATCACAAGGACATTGTGGGAATTCTCTTTATAACTAACAGATCAAATAACATTTTCTGCTTGTCTTTAGTAACTCACCAAATACTTCATTATCCTCTGAAGACTGCTGTGTTAGTCTGGCTGCTCTTGGACTCTCTTTAGCTCCTTCCTCCACCTTGGTTTCAGCATTCTGTAAAACAAACATTGCTTCAGATTAGGTCTTCTTTTATAGTTATCAAGCATAAACATTCTTCAATTACTTAATTCAATTACTTCAATTCAATTAATTCTAAATTACACACACATTACATTCTTAATTAATACAGAAGCATTAAACACATTTGGTATCTTTACTATTTCTCAAATATATGCATGGTTTTGCAAAATATATCATTTGTAAGTTGTGAGGCCACCCAGTTTGCAATGCATTAGGTGCTGTCTACCAGGGACCCATGCCAAGGTCCACAGCATTGACACTGGTTTACAGAATCACTTGCACATAGAGGCCACTGATCCTGTAAGCTGCATGTGGACGTTGGGTTCTCCATCCTATTTTAGTTGCTTTACAGTGACCAGCACCTCAACTGCATCTTCTTTGTAGAAAGAGATAGAAAACAGCCTTCAACTCTTGAGAAAAGCAGACAAGGACATCTGCTACAGCAGAGTGAGCCAATCCCAAAGCAAAAAAAACCACTAGAAATTGTGCCGTCATGGATGAGACAAAATTCATAAAGTTAGATGACCAAACCAAGTCCAGGGCTCTCCCAGATGAAGGGGACAGCTGAACTCCTCAACAAACCTATTGCTCTAGGTTTTGTAAAGATAGTGTCATTTTCAAATGTATTCCATCTTATTTTGTATATGGTAAAGCTGGTGCTGCAGGAGGAGAGGGATTGCTGTTCCCATCCTCTTGTTTCTCTTGGGAAACGACTGAAAGAATCTGAAACCTGCTGCAAGACATCAAAAGTAGGAGCAACAAAACACTATCCAACAGACACTCAGTGGTGTCTATGAAACGCATTGTCACTCCAAGTTCTTACAAGGGAGATGTTTGCATCCCTTACTTTAAAAACATGGGTTTGGCAGTCTTAGGGAAATTAGAAAGACTGAGCCCTGAGATATTTGGGTTTGTGTTAAATTGCTGGGGAGAACTAAACAGCAGCTGTGCTGCCTGCTCCCTGGATAACCCACAACGTTGGTGTTGACAGATGTCAGCTCCAAAATGTTGACAGGAAAGCTGTATCAATCTAAAACATGAGAGTGCATGGTTGAACGTAAGTCTACTTGGCATGGCTTCTTACACAAAACGTAAACTTTAAAAAGATTTCTTTTGCTTTATTATTTGCAGTAACAGATTTACAGGATATTATTACTGACATATCTAATATTTGTATTACCAAAAATAATACAAGAAAAATCACTGCAAAAGAACAATCGATGATCCAGATGCTCTAAAACAAGTTCTATTATAAAACAGCATCTTAAAAGACAAGATTTAGCCAGTTGCTTAATTCTTTCTTCCAGTGTTCTGAAAATTCTTAAGTGTCTCTATCAATGAACAGAAAAAGTGAAAATACATTCCTTTACACTGCCTGTGCCAAGAGGATTCTTTACCTACAGTTATAAAGTGCTTGTGGTTGGTTACAAAACAAAGGCCTTTTGTACATAACATAGTAAATGTAATTCTATCTAGCTCTACCTTCAGGTTGAGCACTCAATGCAGTTTCAGAAGTGATGGGCAAAACAGGTTTATTTTACAGTATCAGCTCCCAGGAATTATAGATTACACCTGATTTTAGCATGCAGTAAATATTATACAGGCCTAAGGTCACAAAAAACTCACTCTCTCTCTCTCTCCAAAAAGCACCTCCTCGACCATCACAAAAAGTAGCATTAAGCTGGAATTCAAGTCAAGTTTCTTGAGATGAGACGGGCATTCCCAGTGTGCCAAGACCCTTTTCTGAACTAAGGTCTCCAACCCATACTTCAGAAAAAGTGAGGAGGATGTGCCCCTTTCTGCAGGTGTTCTGACATCAGAAAAGAAACCACAGAGCACCAAGATCACTACCAAAGCACACTGGAGTTGCATTTCTTACATGAATCAGGCCACTCGTGTTCCAAAATATCATTAAACACCTAAGTAGCAAGTCAGCATCTGCTGCATCATAACAGCTGGTCACAGACTAGAAATATGTCTATCATTTTATAAAACAGTTACAAAATGAGATGCATATATATACTGCAACTGTATATATGTACATATTCACATATACAACTGCTCTTGACTCAGCCCTGATAAAAATTAGAAATTGCATTATATTCTGCCATGGTTTTACAAGACATTTTTGGCCCAGCTTCTCACTGTAGCTGCTCACCAATGCCTTGTGACCCAATTTGCCTGTTTTCCCATTATCCACCAAGTGAACACTACAGTCTCCATATTACACAATGTTTTAAAATTTTGGTAGGTAAATACACAAATAACGGGTAGCTACCAAAATATTTGCAACAAACAAATAGTAACGTCAAAAATCATGTTTTGGCTATATATACACCCATTAGCACAAGAAGCAAGGCTATTTGTATGTTGCTGCTATTAGTGCCTGTTTAGATGATCTTTACCTAAATGAGAAATATGGCAAAATGTGTTCTGCACGCACTACAGTAACAGACCAGGCTAAGAAGTGCGGAGAAGCCTATTACATTTACTGAAGCATCTGTTTCCTCAAAAAAACACAGCACTTGGAAATGGATAGTTGTACTCTAGAGGATTCAAGCCAGCTTCTTAACTACCTTGCCAGTTTTGCACACGAGTTAGGAAGGGCTTGTTTCTTTTCCTTTAACCACAAAGCTGTTACTCAATGACTTCATTTTGCAAAGGAAAGACACACAGGAAAGAGAAAACTTCTCATCAGAAACCAAACAATTATTCAAGAAGCATTAGTGTTATATCTAAAAAAGAACCAAAGAAATCCAATCTGAAGCATCTATTCGTATTGCCTGTGCTCTCATTCCTGCCTTTTACAATCTATTCAGTTTTCTTATTATGTACTTAGCTAGTATATATTTAGCTCCATCCCAACAGCACAAATACAGAGTGAAATTTCCTTTATTTTCAGACAAGTAGCACACTGACATCAAAAGTTCTAAATGTGCCGAGACACCACAGACCAAGAGTACACAAAATGCTGCTCTGGCAGCAGAGCCGTTTCTCCAGTTCCTTCTCTCATTCGTGCCTTCCTGTTGATAGCACGTTATCTTCCCTGCACTCAACCACACACGCAACCCCACAAGACCCGGCAGAACTGGGGACATGGTAAAACACTCGATTCTTCCTCTACACTGGATTTATGAAATTAAGATAAACGACAGACACTACCTCAAAAGACAGACAAGAGTTTCTAGTGGATAAAACCAGATTTGACTGGCAATAAGCCTCCATTTTGGAAGACTGGAGAAAGGGTGAATTGTTGCAGGCAGTAACAATCTCAATAATCTAAACTGTATCCATAGCAATAGATCATGCAACTCCAGACTTTGCTGAAGAACTCAGCAAAACGCTCCTGATCTTCCACTTCTGCAGTGATATTCACCTGAATTCTATCATGCAAGGCTGGCTTTCATTTAACATTCCCAGAATGTATGTATGATGTTCAGGTTATAGTACATCTTTAGGACATTATATACATTGCCTCTTCCCAACAGCACTAACTGAAATCACACAGAGTTGCAAGGAAATAAAAAAAGAGAAAAGAAAGAAAAAAAAAAAAGATGAAAGAAAGAAAAAAAAAGAGAAAAGCAAGAAAGAGAAAATCTTTAAATCATCAATGTGTGCTTCTTCAAAAATGTAACAGTAACATGACCAAGAGCGATATATCTAAGTCTGTCAATCACACAAACACTCCTCTAAGCACCAAACACTGGTGCAATCAACAGGTCAGGATATATGTCATTCTTAACAGGGCTAATTTTCTTTGTCACTTTTGCCTTGTGTTCTGCATCCCTAGATTAAGTACTAACAACACTGCTATCATGAAAGTTGGAGCAGTTCCCTGTTGTTTTCTTCTCAGAGACCTCCAGTCTCAAAGTTTTTAGCTCCTGTCCATTGTGAGGAATTTTACAGGCACAGCTTAACCCAACCAAACAGATGCTGTGGACAACCCTTATTAGCAGCAAGAATTCCTGGAATGGCAGTTGGCCCTCTTCAGGTGGGCAGAGATCTCCTGGACCTGCATTAACAAGTATGTTCAAACATCTTCCTGAATTCACTCATTAATTCTTCTTAACTGTGGAGATTTCCTAGCCCCCTTTCCATTAACACAGACACTCACACATACTAGCAAGCACCAGGCTTCTTGCACAGAACGTGAATGGTGAATTTTAACAATGCCATACCAGTTAATTTGTACTCCCCCGAGCAAGACTACTGCCATCATTCAGAACAGGGTTACACCAGACGGAAGCTGGGCTCATGTTATCTCTACAGCTTCAAGCCCTTGAAAATGTTCCAGGAACTCCTACATCAGTTCCCTCTTCAGTCCCCACCAGTCACAAAAGGGATTCAAATTTTCCCATTAATTTTCAGATAAATAACTCTTTCAAACAGCAAGCTGATCACAATCATTACCTCCAGTTTTCTGGTATACGTTATATTCTCAGTTTACTTTTCACTTCTACAGATTTTTTACATTCAGTTTCTAAAATGCAATACTCAAAACATCCTCTACTCAATAACTTCTATATAGAGTAATTATTCTTATGTTCCTGTGCATGTGTCAAAATCTTGCTTGAGGTATAAAGTAAAAGAATGAAAAAAAATTAGAGCGATGGAAGGAGAGAGGGCTAGAGTTTTCCAAGGACAGTTTTCCGTTTGTCTCAGCTTCAACAGTATAGTGCTACTGCTGCTAATGTCACCAATGGAGAATTTCAAAAGAAGTTTCAACAAAAGGATCCCATCACTAACCCCCAAGGCAGACAAAGGCCCTTTGAAAAAGGTTTAAGATGCCTCAAACACATTATCCAGGTCTTTGAAGAAATGCACTCAGCCTATTTTAAAACCTTAAGATACTGAGGGGTTGCAGTAAAATCACTGAATTCCAACTCAAAAATTTGCTCCATTCCCCCATTACCAGTTTCACCCTATTTTGCTATGTGCTTCCCTCTATTTATGAAAGGCATTTAAAAAACTACTTCTGTTTGTGGAGAAGTTCCTACAAATTGGGTTAATACACAGAGTATCTTGCCTTTATAGCAATTCTGTTTCATTTTGAGAAAAGGTTCCTGACCACACTGAGGTTTTCATATTTTATAACTGAACTAAAATCTCTTCAGCTCAGAATGTAAGAGATAAAGAAAACTAATGGGTCCACAGTATGCTACAAGCCAGCTTTTAGTAGTCCGTAAGGTATTCTCCCGATGCTGAGGAGGAAGGTTCACGCCTGTGATAGAGAGAAAACAAGTGATTACGTTATTGTGTCCATACCACTGACACAGGCTAACTGCATTTGGGAGCAAGGTGCTAAAATGGCAGAGTTCATTTGAGAAACAAAACAAAACAGAAAACAGGAGGGACAACCTTGTGCAAGAATCAAGGTTTTCCCATGGATGCCAAGAACTGAAAAAAAACCCCAAACTCATGTGTCCTATACACAGGGGCAGAGGGAGAGCAAAAGCTAAGTGAGTGACCTGTTACTTTGTAGGTACTCTGCGACACTGCCAGAAACAGCAATTCTTATAAAACAGCAAGGAATTTGCAAAACAAGTTAAGACACAAAAATACGCTCCGGGTCAATATTTTCAATTTGAAGCAAGAATCCTGTCACGTGCCTTTCACTCTCTGCACATTAATCCTGAAACCGTACACAGGAAACCTGACCATGAATCACATAAAATTCAGACAAGTACAGACAGAGATACAACTTGCTATTTCTTCTACCAATCCCACCCTGGTCCTACAGACCAGGGCAGCCACCACCGCATCAGCTGTACAAGCAGCACAGTGGCACACACAATACAAAACTCTGAAGATCAATATAAGGATCAAAACCACACCTGGGAACACATTTGAGTTTTGACCGCCTCCAGAACACTTGACCCGAAACTAATGTTATTAAAGCACATGTGTCCCCTGCTTTGAACCCAGGTGGTTTTGCTGTAGTGCCACTCCAAACAGCATCTGGCAGGCACACTGATGGATGCAGCTCTTGACCGAATGAGTCAGAGAGGAACCATAGCAACACTCGATGAACAAAACCAGAGAGAGACACTTTGGACATCAAGCACAATAGCAAATCTCGTTTACAAAAGGTGTTTAAGCCGATTTCCAGAATAGTCTGAAGAGTAACAGCTATCAATACTGATGCTTTCACAGTCCACTCATTACCTTTATCCCATCTAGACTGTCTACCAGTTTACTTTCCTTTGAGCACTCATTTTACACACATGCTGAACCAGTACAAATATTTCACTATTTTTTCAAGAGAAGAATGTGGTTTAAGTTGTAAACATAACGTTGATGCTGCAGCCTCAACTCTCAGTGTATCTCCTTAAGGGCTTCATAAACACATCAAACAACAGCAGCACCTAACCCCAGCAAACTAGTAATTTTCACATGTCACCACCTGAGGTCTTTCTGGAGGGTAATAATAAAAAAGTGTACGAAAGCAATCCTGTTGCCTTCTGCTAGTGAAATCACGTCTACATTCTAGCATATCGATAAAATCTGAAAAGAGTTCATATAGATACCTGATATACCAGAAAAAGATAAAAAAGGTCATCCAAGCATCTGAATACTCTATCTATGCTAAAAGCACACCACAGGTGCAAAAACTAGCAACTAGTTACAGAATGATGCACAATAGTTAAGAGGAAAAAAAAAAACCAACAAACCAACAAAGCTATGACCATTAAAAAAAGTGCAAAATAACAATCGACTAGTCAGGGAGAGAAGATTACAAATATTTTGGGCTTTTTTCAGGCAAAAATTGACTTTCAACCTTGTACATTGAAATCCCCATATCACAGGTTTGAGTTTGGCAGTTTGTAATGCATAAAAAGCAAACCGCTTGCCACCGAGATCCTCAGCTTTGAATCCTCCTTAGGGGTCTATACAGGACTTGTCTCTATCAGAAAACCTGTTGATTTGCCCCTTTTAACTACAGGAAGAGAGAAGAGAGGTAAAAGAGGCGGCAGCTCTCTATGGGGAGCACAAGGCACCCAGCAGCACTACAAAACTTGCCTCAAAGCAATGCCGCACGGATGTCTGCAGGGTGCCAGCCTGCACAGCTGCACGCCTGCACTTTTACAAAGCAGCACTGAACAAGAAAGGAAGCAAAGGCACGGAGAGAGCTCTTCCAACACCTCCCTGTGGGCAACCTAGAAATGGCTGGCCACAAAGGAGTACGGCTGGGAGACTTCCATCATTCCAAACCACGATTCAGTGCAGAAAGTTACCTGATGTCATGATGCTCGGAGGAGAGAATACAGCCCCCTCCCAGACTCCCACCAACCACTGGCTCTATGGCACTGCATGTGGCTGCTGCTTAGGGGAGGCGGACAGGGTGGGTGTGGAAATCATGCCTGAAGTGACATCCAAATCTGCTTCATCCCGCAAAAGGATGCCTGCAGTGCCCCAGGAACAAGACGACACTCAGAGTGTCTTAAGTGGTAAAAAATCAAATACTCAAATGGAATCAAATGTTAATTTTCTTCCTCCAATTACCTGGAAGGTATTTTCAGTGAAATATATTATAAAATGAAATCAGAAGAGAGAATCTGAGAATCTCAGAAATATTCACTGTAAAAGTGTCAGGCCTAAGAACGACACAAAACTATTAGAAATAACCCAGTCTGCCACCTTATCAGCAAAAACCCCATCTTTTCTGCGCCGCCAGCTGTGACAACCTTCTGGCTTTTGCAGTACTCCAGTTGCCAGTGGACAGGTATTTTTGACAAAAACCCAACACAGCTGACACCCTGACTCTGCAGCCGATACCACTTTTCTTAAGAGAAAACAGATAAGGTTTCACTTCTCCGTATAAAAGGTTGACTCCACAGGCCTGCAGAAGCGAAGTGGAACGCATGTGACTATGTGGGCTACAGAGAGATGAAGCGTAGTCGTGCCAGCTAAACACAGACAGAAGGAACTCGGCACCCGACACAACAGCTTAGCTCTGCTCAGTTCCCCAGCAGCAAACCGGATTGCAAGGAGGCCAGAATTTCACTTCTGGTATTCTATTCTGAACCCCATTACGTGCAACAACCAGTCATTCAGTGTGCAAAACAAATATGCCAGCATATACGTCTGGATCATTTTTGTATGTAGTTGAAGACTGGCTTTACTGAGCAACAAAAGTATCTTTTAAGTGCTTGCTTTGTGTTAAGAGCGTACCACCAAAAAAAAAACCAAAAAAACAAAGGCTAAAAACGGGAGATGATTTTAAAGGACTTTCTCACTGTTCTACTCACAGTAATACATTATACTAATCCAAATCCCCTCTGAGCTTAATGAGTAGGAAGCACGCCCTGAAACAATTGCCACTGCCAAGTGGTCCAAAAATGGACTTTCAGCTTCTTGAATTTAATTTTCATTTCCCAAGTCTTAGCTCATGAGGAAAGAAAGCTCACAAAAAAGCACTTTAGATTCAAAATTATATCCCTTCCACTCCCTAAAAAACTAGAAAGACATTTTCAGCATTGAAAAAGCAGAATTACACTTATTTGCCAAGAATTAAAAGAAGAATTAAATATAACACCGAGCAGTTAATTTTAGAAGGGAATTTTTCTAATACATTGATTTGCAATGATCTTCATTTTCACGGCTTTAGGTCACTTGGCAATCTCTAGCTTTGTGAAGTGTATTTCTAGGCCAAAGCTAAGAAAAATTATACACAAGTTGCCTGATATTAAAATATGTTTTATTTATCTACAAGACCTCTAGGCTCAAAGGAAATTTTGACCACAGTACTGATCAATTTATTTGGTTCTACACCACGACAAAATTACCAAATGTTTCTTAAATCTTGTACAAAAAGGGTTTGGGTTTTTTTGGGGGGGTGGTGGGTTCTTGAGAAAAAGACGCCTTTGGCTTTCAAAAGTGGCAAGGTATTTTAACCCAGAAAACCTGACGTTTCAGGTTTCAGTTGCATGCACTCTCCCCGTGGCCCCAGCCTTGTCCCATCCCCTAGGCCTGTGTCCTCCTTCTCTACCATGCCCTCAAGCTGGGCTGCTCCAAAAGCTTGTTGGGCCCTCAAGGAGCTGAGCAAGGGGTGGGAGAGGGGCTAAAAATAATCCTTCTTAACAACGTGAGGGGAGAGAGAGGAAGAGAACTGAACCAGAGCGGCTCTCGGATACGACCCACCACACAGTCCCCCTGCCAGTTTTAATGGGAGAAGCAAGGTTTGCTACGCAACGTTTGGTTAAGGGGAAAGCTGCCATGAACTCGCTACCAGTCACACAGCATGAGGCCTCTGTATGAATATTCCCGTCTATCCACTCAGGACAGAAAATTATGGACTTTGTAACTGAATGACACAAGCTTTTCCTCTTGCCTGTTTGAATTAAACAGGCCAATATTAAATGCACGATCTTGAAAGAAAACGAGTTTTATTACTCTGTGCTCCCAGAATGAACACAGGTCCTCTGCGCAGTGTAAATAAACGCACAAACACCACTTAAAAGAAAATATTTTCGAGTGGCAAGATTTATGGGGGTGATATTTACAAAATAATCAAAACATGATTACCCTTTTCAAAATGTGAATAAAGATTTCTTTTCAGATAATGGTTTTAAAATACCATTGACACGGGAGTAAGGTTTTTTTAGTTAAAGGAAACTGATAAAGACACAAAACAGATTGTATAATTGTAAAACGGTGATATGACACCTTTTAACTCCCACTTAGGTAAATTTAAAAAAACCAAGCACACAGACAAAAAAACTCTATTCACTTCAGAAGCTTATGGCTTTGTAGAAGACCTCCAAAACTGAAGCTTAAGTCATTGGCACAGAATAGTGATCAGGAAAGGGTAACTATCAACTGCAGGAATATGATTTCCTGCAGTCAGTCTGGTTTCTCTGTTGTATTTTAAAAGTAAGTGCATCTAGCAAACCCCACAGGTGTTGAAAAACCTCCATGCACAACAGTATGAGCACAAAAGTAAGGATACTTCTTTGGTTTTACTAGCTTAGTGTTACTTTCACTACCAATGCCTGTCAAGAATTCAAAGAGCATGCTGGACGATACCCACAGACATACAATTTAGTCTGAGGTAGTCCTGCAAGGAGCAGGGAGTTGGATTCAATGACCCTTATGGGTCCTTTCCAACTTGAGATATTTTATGATATGTGAAGGCAAGACATTGGTCGTGTAACCACAGATCACTTCATCAAAATCCTAATATAGTTCCTCACTATAAGACTATATAAAAAGACTATATTAAAAAAAAAGAGCTCCAAACATTAGATACTAAGTCTTATTAAAACCTTAAGTCTAATGGAGACTCACCAGGAGTGTTAGACACTAAGCAAAAACTAGTACTTGCTGAAGGATTATTTTCCCCAATCATCTATTGAATAAGCTTCTGCCTTCAGCCCTGTTGTGTTGTTTCCAAGGTTCTTCTTGTCCATATCACCCTGCACGCTTTGCTTGCCAACTCTGTCCACCACTCCTCACTTGTCTGTGGGTCATAATCTCCCTCCCTCATTGTTCCTAGTTTAAAGCTGGCCAGCCTGTTGGCAAAGATGCTTTTGCCCCCCTTGGTCAGGTAGATTCAATCTCTTCTGAGCAGTCCTTGATCCTCAAAGAGGGTTTCCATGGTTGTAAAAACCAAATGTCTGTTCTAAGCACCAGCTGTGCAACCAGTTGTTGGCCTCCAGGACCCATGCAGCTCTTCTCAAGACCTACACCCCACTGGGAGGATCAAGGAGAAAACCCTTGGCCTCTATGCCATTGCCCCTCAGCCATATAACCATGCTTAATAGGCATGTCTCCCCTTCCAGTATCAAGGGTGCCCATGTTGAAGAGCCGCAAGGGGATAATAGTCCAAGGATTTAACAAGCCCCAGCAGCCTCACCACAACACCATGGATCCAAATCTCTCCCCTAAAAGAGAAAGCACAGGAGAGAGAAAGAGAGCATGCACAAAAATGTGATTGCACCTTAAGTAATGACCTTGGATTTAAAGGTACAGGAAGGAGAGAAAATTGGGAAGTATATGTTAATTTTTAGAACCATATTAAGGCACCTTGAGGTGTTTTTTTTCCAACATGCTCAAAACCCAGAAATTACCTCCCCTTCTCATTTCTCACCAAAGACACTCCAGGACTTTCCCACTTAAACTAGTTACTTTACCAACCACAAAATCTAAAAATCTGAAGAGATTAACTGATTTCTGAAATATTCTAGCTGTCAGTCATTTTTCAAGAAACTGTTTAAACTGAACCCGAAAGATGGTCATACAATATACAATAAATAACACAAACAAATACACTTAATTAACACTAAAGCAATATAACACGTCAGGAGAATCTCAAAAAAAGCTAACCAAAACTAACCATTCCAATAAGAAGGAAAAAGTACACAATGATGTCTCCAATACAAGTAGAAACTTCACTGCTTGCTTTGACTTCAGCATCTATTATCAGGAACAGAGGAGCAGACCCTTACGAGATATTCATTTCCCTTTCACAGTGTTCATATGCACTAAACAAGACCATGGTGCTTTAATATTTACAGCATCCTGCNGAAGGCGATTTGAAAATCAATAGGAAGCCAGTTCTTCCTCGGACATCATATGTTCTCTCAAAGACTTCAGCAAGTACCTGGTCAGTACCCACACAGATCATTCTATGCAAGAACGCTGAGGAGACAGGTCTAGCATTACATAAAAATTGGTATTTTCTTCTTTGATGGCTTCTTCAGAAGCAACCAATATTGTGATGCTGATAATGGTGAGAATCGCAACTCCAGGACTCCAAGCAAGAAGCTCTACTAAACTCACCATTAAAGCCTGCTCAGTTTTTCACAAAGGTGAACGCCTTCAGAGTAAAATTTGTCAGCCACCTCTGCATAAATGGCATTATGTCAATGACTCATGTAAAACCAGAAACATCTTCCCATGATTTTGCTTCTTATTCTGTTATTTTGTTCTCTAAAAGCAAAACAAGAGAACAATGCTTTCCTCCGTGCTTTAAGCCAACACAGAGGCACTCTCACAAAAACTACTGTGCACAGTTACAATTGCACCAATATGATTAAAAGAAAAACGGACCATTGTAACACATGGAGGAAGCTACCAAGCTGAAATACTAATCTGCATGTTCAATAACTTTCCAATCTCAGAAGGGAATAACAAAGTCTTAGAGGCAAAACATTTTGGAAAAAAAAAAAAAA